>VZUI01042233.1:0-56313 GCA_013401135.1 Cettia cetti | reverse complement strand
AGGGAAGGGAAGGGAAGGGAAGGGAAGGGAAGGGAAGGGAAGGGAAGGGAAGGGAAGGGAAGGGAAGGGAAGGGAGTACTGACATGCCAGTACAGATGTGTTCTGGTGATTATATCAATCTGCCTTAGATACTGATTTTGTAGTTGTGCTCACAGAGACAAGCTCACATGTGCTCTCAATCCTCTCTTTGGTCAAATACCATGTTTCTGTCCTTGGCTTACATGTTTTCTGGCAAAAAGTGACCACTGATCCTGACTAATAACTAATATCATGCTTTTATTTTGTTTAAGCTATATTTCTTCAAAGCTACTGATTTATGAGAAAGTTCTTTGGGAAGAATAAAGCCCCTGGCATTCTCCGAAAAATCCAAAGAAGCTAAACTGAGAAGAATGGAATGGAATTTTCATCCTTTTTGAAGTCTACCTTGTTTAGCTGGGTCAGTATTTAAATTAAACAACTTAATTCTAACAGGAATGTGTTTAGTTTAATTCTGATTAATTTCTCTATACATTTAAACAAATATTTTATGGGTATTCTTAAAATGTCTTTTTAGCATATAAAGCCCATCAAGTAATTTCCAACACGGTTCCCATGTATGTATGAAAGTACTGTGGAAAAATAACTCACAGCTTCTCCATTCAGTTTTCTCAAGTGTTGTTTTATACAAGTCAGATGCAGTTCCTTTCTGTATTTTATTTTCTTATTACAGAATATCAACCTTTACATAATTACTATAATATACCTATAAAATCTGGCAGACATTGCAGCGTGGTACACACAAAGGTCAAAGGATTCTTTCATAAGCAAAAAGCACAAAATATTCTGTGGCAAGAGGGATTACAGTATAATGAACTTAAAATCAATGATTCCTGTATAATTTAAACTGATCAAAAGTTTCAAGCTGCTGCAATTATAAACTAAAACTTTTCTTGATAAGAGATGAACAAGATGTGATATTGACAGGTAACTGACACCACTGACTCTGTGAGCACTCACAGCTCTAACAGAAGGATGAAATCAAGATACTTTCTCATTTCACTTCTGCGAAATTTCATATCCACTGGCAGGGATGGGATGTGTGAATTGCTTTTGTAAAGTACCTTGCTTTTCCACATGAAAGAGTATGAAACACATTTTTGATTCTGGCACTCCAAACACTATTCACACAACTTTCCATCCACATTTTGTATCTTTTATGCACCTGAAGGCTTTGATCCAAAGCTAAGAAATGTCATCCTAAACCCCCTACCAAATATAAACTGAAGTCTCTTGAAATGCATATAAATACTTCATCTGCTGCTGTATTGAGATTTCCAGCTGGTCAATTCCTTAAGTAGAGAAGGGCATCTTTTGAAAAAGAACAGAACAAGTACTATGGAAAACAGGCCTTCCTTGAATATTATACTGTGGGAAGGCATTCCCAACACTGACTCCATCTGAAAATCACTATAAAGGGTTCCCATTCTTGATAGCTAAAGCAATCACAAGTCTCGTTCTGAAAAGATCCAGAAACGTTTTCTAATCCTGCCAAAAGACAAACTGCCAAAACACTAATCTAAAATTCTTTGGATATCAGTGGTCACAGCCACTACAGCAAGTCATTTGGCACAGCAAGAGCAGAACAACATCAAAGCATCCTGTGCTGAGCCTTCCCATCTATACTGTATGCAGCTCAGGAATTTTGTTTCAGACTATATCTAGCCCAATTTCCTGGACCAAACATGCTTTGAAGCTGTTAGGAGAGTCAAACCCAGTGATTGATTCTTATGCACTCCTTGGATCCAAAAGGCCATTTGGTGCACACCTGGAATGGAGGTTCTGGTTAGTTTCCTGCAGAAGAAATCCAGCTCATGAAGAGAAAAATCCTTATGGAGTAGGTGGGGGCATTGTCCTCAAAACTGTGCCACTGCTTTGAACCAAAATCCCAACAGAGAAGCAGACAGACAGGTACTTACTACTGTCTTGATTCTTCAGGCCCTTTATCTACTTATAAACCTTCCTCCTTAGACTTCTTTTCTGGACTAAGTTGACAGCTCTCAGTCCTCCCTTAGACTAACCAGTATTTTTTCAATTATTGCTTTTTCCTGACAAGCTTTTTACAGTAACTTTTTTTCTCTAAAATTCACATTCAAATAGCACTCAAGTGAAACACTCAAATGAAATAAGTGATTTTCATGCAGTATTTCCATTACTCTCAGATAACACTTCCTTCTTTGTAACAAATATTGCTCTCATCAAGTTCAACATCCGCTAGAAAGTGAACTTTTGTCTTACAGAGCAAGATATTATTGCTTATCTTGAGATTTTATTAAAATGCTCCACTTCCTTCAGCAGCTGTGTTCATGATGATTGCATGTAAACCACATGTTACTGCATCATTAGATGATGGTACACATGAAGAGATATTCTTGAAACATTTATTTCTGTCTTAGGTGTCCACTTTTCTCAAGAGCAGTTTCTGAAGTAGCTTAAAATTACATGGCTATGAAGACATTACTTCACCCACTACCAAGTGATTATGCACGTAGAAATCTCGTTGTTTTCTGAACCCAGGTCAAGTAGGGTTCTGGTGTTCCTCTAGCTGAATTTTTGGTTGCCCTGTGCTACCCTGTCCCACATTCAAACCCTACATGAAAGAGTTTGAGGTGTCCAGAGTACACCTGGAGACAACAGGAGGTGGGGATCAGGAAGGTTATCCTTAGCCACCAGCAGCAAAAGCTGCAGCTGAGTGCTAATGGGCTGAAGTGAGCCACTAACGGCAGCCTCTGTCATTTAGTGTGGCACTACTTCAAAGAAGTTTCCTGAAAGAAATATAAGAGGTTTTTTACTTCTAGAAATTCACTAGTTAATAACCTTTTTTGCTGACAGCTATGACTTTAGCTACCTGTTCTTAAATGCTAAAGAGGCTGCCTTTGAGGTTCTCCAGAAGTCTCAGGTATCCTATGCCTGCTGCCCCACTTTAGCCAGTGGCAAGCCCTACCAGGCTTGTGTGATTGATGAGACTTTCATCAAACATATTAAGAAGTAAAGCTTCAGTCAAGGGTCCTGGGACTGGCGAGTCCTCAAAACACAAGGCGTTCCTATCATCCCAGCATGACTCAACTTGCTGTCCAAAAAACAGATCCAGCAGCCTTTGATCTTCAAAGATGACAGGGAACAGCCTTTGAGGCAGCCAAATGCGTCTTTCTGCATTACCAGATTGCTACAGAGACAGGCAGATGGGTGGAGCAGCCTCCCCGCTCCTACCATAGAAGCGGCCCAGCTCTGTGTTAAATTAGAGCAGCACTGAGCAGTACATATGGCAAGTGGGAGAAGAGATCCCAAATTCAGCTGTGCAGCTGCTAGGTGGGACCACCCCACTCATACACACACCCAAGAGACACTTGTTTGGCTGCTCTGAAGTCAGAAAGCCAGCCACAGAAATGGCACACCTGGACACTGAATAACCTGCTTCTAAGGGACCTTGCATTCAGTATCTAGCTATATCCCACATTTGGAAGGATTTTAGCACATCTGTGTGAACTTTTTTCCTCAGGTCAACTGTAACAAGAAATCAGATGATGTAAGTTTTATTACTAGAACTGAGAGTAAAAATCTCTTACCTCTCCAAATGCACCTCTTCCGATCACTTTTATAATTTCAAAGTCATCTCGATGGAGTTGCATTTCCTTTACCAATTTTGTAAATGGTTTTGCTGTTTAAGAAAAAAAACAACAAAAAGAGAAAATTCAATTATAAAGAGAAATATTGTAAGCCAACCCATAAACTGGAAGTCAAAAATACTTGTTGCATACCCAGAGCAATAGCAGACTTTCAACTATTAAAATTACAGAGGGGAAAAAAGCTAATTACACTATTTAATTAACAATTTTTTTTTTAGAAGTTCAATAGCATAAATGGTTTTACTTGCTGCTAGTAAGAATATAGAGCAAAGTGGTCTTTCAGAAGGATTCTCCCCCCCCCCATTCTTTAGGGTTTTGTGAATCAGTGAAGGACCATGTGAAAGGGAGAGCTCATTCATTACTGGTAAACCCTATGGACAATCTGTCCTACCCTACAGGCACTAGATTAATTCTCTTCATAAGTGGAGTGCAGCTTTACGTATTATTTCAGCTAGTACCAGCTAAGGCTTTAACAACCCAAACTCAAGAGATAGCTGTCTCCACTCAACAGCAACAAAACCATTTCCCACAAGATCTGTGGCTAATTTAAGGTTTTTACTTCGAACTTTCTTTTCTGCTAATCAACATTCACCAGATCTCAATTAGACCAAGTACTGAAAGGCTGCAGTCTAAAAAGATGTCCAGCAATTAACTAACTTACACTCATTTTGTTCTGGTGGTCCCACATTTCTCAAAATATTTGGTGGATAAATTCCACTATACCTGCAGGTCCATCAGTTTTCTCCTCTCCAGATCCCATTCAGAATGCTTTATTATTTCTAGCGTATCACAGAATGTGGACCACTGTTTAGACAGAACATTTGTTACAAGCCACTAGTCTAAAGACCAGATCAATAAGGAAAAACAGTGGTGCAAGTGCAAGCAAACTGCAGAAGGATGAGTTTGCACAAGCACAGCAGCAGTTTACTCTTCAAACTAAGCACAAAAAGATTGCTGCTCTTCACCTCATCACAAACACTATCAGACTAAAAAGACCAGTATTCTGGCACATGTATTTTTCCTATCTGCAACTGAATAAAGCATCACAGAACTGCTACTTGTAATTTAGCCCAGACTCCTGTTTTACCTCACCTTACATTATGATTAAGCTAATAAGTTTATAAGCCAAACAGAATTCCTACAAGAGGAGTCACTGCCTTGATGGTGTATTTCAGATGCTAACACAAAACAACCTTACAACCACACAGAGATAGAGAAGTCTGAACTGGAGACTGAAAATTTCATTAGGAAGTCTAACCAAGAATGCCTGAAAACCTCTCAGTGAAAACTTGTTAACTGCTAAAATAATGAAGAAACAGCTGTACTAAAGAACAGCCATGCTGCTTCTCTGTGCCTAGGAGGGTGTTACTGAAAAGGCTTCCTCCAGAAGTAATACTCCTTTCACTGAGAGTTTCTTGTCTATCCTAAGTATGAAATTTAAAGAATGAGGCACTGCTACATTTTCTGCTAGACTCCCTATTTCAGCTGGGCAGAAGTGTCAATCACACCTTCCCTCACTACAAGGTCACTGAGACTACCACCTCAAACCCAAAATAACTGTTAAATAAAAATAACTTCCCCAGCACCACCACCTCAAACCAGTTAGAGACCCATACCAGTCCAACCAGACACGTGCACAAGTAATGCATCACAGCTGTCAGCAGTGGTACTATCAACTGCTTTGCAGGGTCCTCTTGCCACCTTCCCATCAAATGAACAGAGATGGAGGTAAGACAACTGCAGACAGTTCCCTGTCTGCAGGGAAACATGAAAGTTCCCTTATTAAGTATGGGTTTGCTACTATAGAATGCTGGTCATTGAACTAATTATGCAGAACAACAGCTTCGTTGCTGTTTTAAAATTCAAGGGGAAATGAAATCTAGTATTTATTTCTGGAGGACACTAACTCAATAATAACTTTTGTTTTAAATGAATAACATTTTTTTTTAGCAATAATTCTACTAAGTAAACTGAATAACAAAATCAGAGAATCACAGAATGATTTGGGTTGGAAGGGACCTCTAAGATCATCTAGTTCCAAGCCCTCTGCCATGGGCAAGCACACCTTCCACTAGACTGGGCTGTTGAGAGTCCCATCCAACCTGGCCTCAAACACTTCCAGGGATGGAGCATCCACAGCTTCTCTGGGCAATAAAATAATTGGTTTAATTATAAAAAGCCCTGCTGCTGTAAATTGACAGCAACTTTCAAAGCCAGCAGACAGAAACCTAATAAAGTTCAAGCTGTCTTGTATACTCAAAAAAAAAAAAAATCCCTTACACCTTACATTTCTGCTGACTGGTGACAAAGTATTTTATTATTTCATCTACAAATTTTCCCACTTGGAAGTGCATCAAACTACACACCACTAAAACTGAAATTCAGTTTAGAAATGCACGAAGTTGTATAAGAACAAGTTAATTTGATTAGTTTTGTCTTTTAATATTAATAAATATTATATATTGACCAGAGCACATACTTAAGTTTCAGTAAACAGAAGAAACATAGTCTGCAGGGAAGGGCATTATTACCATCCTTCTAGAAATTGTATCCTTGAAGAAGGAAGGATGAGCAGCCCTCATTTTCTTGACCACCATTTCTGACAAAATCTACAAGAGGCCTAGTTTGGTCCTGCTTTTTCCATCTCAATTGATCAACTGATGTACTAGTTAATAAAATCATCTGGTTTAACATATGTAAATTAAAAGAAATATTCACTCCTAGAAGTAAGATACTATTTTTACAAACCATTTGTGCACTTAACTAATGTTTGCTTTTAGAATTTAGCAGAATGGTGTTCAGAAATACTGCAGCTTCAGTGGTCTCTTAGAAAGCACCAAACACGAACATTTGAATGTACATAAAAATTTTAAACTTGGCAGGACTTCCACTGAACTGGAAAAAATTCTGAGTCTTTGTCAAAGCATCTAAGACTCCTTAAAAGTAAATGTAACTCGAAAATAAAACTGAGTGTCAACAGAATCTAATGATCACAGAGACTACAAGAGCAGTTACACAACAGATCAGAGCTCAGAGGAGGCAACAGACCAGTAATTTATTTAAACTGATACATATTTTATTGGCATTTTGAAGTAAAACCCTTTTTACACCAGGATGTGACCTGCTGCATTTAAGTACTGGAGTCCACTATTTCTGTTTAGTCAGTTAAATCAAAAAATATTTCCAATTGGCATTCCTGCAGTTCTCTCAGGAGGCTCCTGTTCCTCAATTGAAAATATGCAGATCAGTACCATGCACAGAACTGGCAAAACTGAGTTAGGAGAAACTTGCACTAAAAAGCATCAGAGACAGACTGTATCCACTGTGCTTGCCAGAACAATGCCAAGTCATTTATCACTACCTAACTGGTAAAAAGAGATACAGCTCCTCCCTTTATATATCACTATTTATAAACAGGGAACTCAAACCAATCTCTATATACTGGAATGAATAATTACTTTTGATCGTAATATTGAAGGCAGAACTTATGATCTGGAGTTGATTTAATCCTTAATGAAAGTATTTCATCCTGGCAAACAGAAGCATTAGCTGTACTGGGGGCTTTGTTGGCAGTGATTACTGAATTTTGTTATATATACACGCTGTTGTCAGGGTAACATTAGAGGCAAGTAATTGCAAGAGTTTGTTTATTCATGACTGTGAGGATGTAATAAGAATTTGGGATAGACATTCTATGTGTAGTATCTTTGTATGCACCATTGCCTTTTCTCTCAAGCTGATTTTGCATTATTGTACTTATCCTTGTTTGGAAGAAGGGTGTTTTCTATAACGCCAGGCAAGGAAAAAAAGCCAAACCCAAACAACTAATTTTCAGAAGCCAAGTAATGTATGCTCTCAAGAAAATAATACAAAACAGTAACAGTTGATGTTTTGATTCATAATGAGAAGTGAAATGCCAGCATTTATCTCCTCACTGAAAACCAGGGTACGTGTGAAAGACATAATTCTCCACACACAAATTCTATTCTGATCATATTTTCCTCTTCCACTGATAGATGGGACTAGGATATTTTGCTTACACAAAAAGAAAACATCAATTCTAATAATTTGAAAACATAATTTAAATGTTTTACTCACACGTAAATAGGTTTGTGATTTAAGTTTGAGAGCTAGTGCATCTACACTGCAGTCAAATCTGTATTATGCCACCTAATAGAAAATATTTGGAGGCAGTTTCAGGATGCCTGAAAGCTGCAGGAAATGCCAGCGGAGATGATCTGACAGCAGACTGGGCACTCTGCACTGCTATCCCAGGAATGGGTGCATGCTGGCCTCATGTGCCAAATTTCCTCCCATTTCTGAAAGCAGGTCAGGGAAGGATGGCAGTGTTGTCAACATCACCCTCAAAACATAACAGGTCAACTCTTCCCACCTAAAATGTGGTTAAAAATGAGAAGTACCAAGGTATGTTTTGAATTTCTACTTTCTGTTCATATTCTGGATCATTCCATTTATGTCAATAATTTACCACCTAGAATCACCCCTACAATGCAATGGACAAAAGACAACCCACCGAATTATGATCATTCCTGCTTCAGTGGTGGAGTTACCCCAGGATTCTTATCTGAGGAGGACTCCAAATTTTGTTAGGCAGTACAAATTTCCAGAAATTCACAAAAACCACTTAGCTGAAGCTGCCAAATGTTCAAGAACACCTGATGTTTTGTATAATAGGCAACTCCCGAGTTTTACATAAATGTGACAACTACAAGAAAATAATACACAGACTCACAATTCAGGCTGAAATGGACTAGCTGGTCTCTAATCCAATCTCCTGCTCAAATCACAGTAAATATTGATATCAGACCAGGTTACTCATAGTTCTGCCTGGTCAGGTTTCAAAAACTTCCAAGGATAGAGACTCCATGGACAACCTATTCATATAACAGACTGCCTACACCAGATAGTTTCACAGTTCAGAACTGATCCTCTAAGTGATTCGGGGTTTAAGTCATTATATAACATGATAACAACATTCAGGTGGATCTACCCTGAAGGTATGTCCAAACTGTCTGGTCAGACAGAAATTCATCTGCCACCATGCTCCTTTATCTCCTCATCCCCTCTATAAAACATTGTGGTAGGAAACTATGTGAATTGCAAAATATTAATGTCAGGGAAAAACAAAATGACGCAGATAACTGTCTGTGGAGCCATAGTCCTGCCAGGCAGATCCAGTATTTTATTTAAGATGTTTTCTTTGGAGGAAGAACATGAAAGAGCAGCAAATTTTATCATTTCCCTCAGCTACCCCTCTTAACTTACATTCTAGAAATCAAGTAGCCTGTGTGCCCTTTGTGCACCCTTTTCAAAGAACCAGCGCTCCTATGATATTGCTACTAAAACAGCAGGCTGGCAGGTTTAGCAAGTTAGTGCTTGTATACATGTCTTTGGAGATACCCACACCCAGGTAGCCCCAACCTGCTTACTAAGGTGATAAATACCTGTTACAACCCACACTTGAGTTTTAAAGAAGTACAATCCTCTTGTATCAGATTGTGAAATTTACCCTGTTTTTAGAAATGCAAATTTTTTTTTATTCCTCCATTCTATGCTGACTTCAGTTTTAATTTTTCCAAATATAGATCCTTGTTTCCCTTTTCCCGTGCTGGCCTGTTTCCCCTTACTGTCTACCTCTGTGAATGCTTTTTTTTCAGTCTGGTTTCCTAAGGAAGCAAGGTATGTGTGATCACACTGTTGGGTATTCTGAGGCCATTCCTCACACTCAGTATCTTTTGATCCCAATAAAGACCCTTCATATCCCTTTTGCCAAATTTCACTGAAGTTGTCCAAAGATACCAAGTTGCTAGAAGTTTTATTTTAAAAATGGCAGTGAATAGGAGACACCCACAGTACCACCTCCACTAAGGGAAAGGTGTCAGCAGGAATAGAGCCACCTGCTTAGCTGGCAGCCAGCACACACCCAAGTGCAAAGCAGACATACCTCATTGTCTGCAGTCAAACAGGGACAGTGGGACAAAACTGCACAGAAGAGGGAAGAAAGGAAGTGTGCAGCAGAAAAGGTCATGCAGTGGGAAGGGCAGGCAGTTATTCCACTGAGCCTAGTAAAGTTAATAAATACAAGTTTACAGGAAGACAAACTTCAGCAAAGTTCTGCTGTTTGCAAGTCAAGGGTGACACATTCTGTGTTCTCTGACACATTTTTTGCTGGGCCCGTGATTTCTGCCATGCCCTCCCCCTCTTTTTATGACATGGATACACACACTTCGCTTACTCTGTCTGTCTCTTGCCCAATGAGCCAATTCTTCATCACTCATCAACATCCATTGGACCAATGCAGTGGTGCAAGACTTGGTTATCACTGCAATGACACAAACTGCACTGGCTTTAAAACCAGAGAAGCACAACCTGGTTACCTCTTACAGTGCCTGCAGAGCTTGCAGAACAGCCTGTTGCTACAACACTGCTTCACACGGTGTCCGAGTCCTCTATTCCCTGAACAAGGCCAGCCAGTTTTCCAGTGACTGGTGCTGTTCTCTTGTAACAGTATTACTGGCATTTACTAAAATGCCAGTAGAAACAGACATACACGAACACAACAGCAAGGAAGTCGGAGTCTTCTTGAGGCTGATTTTTCAAGACAGAAGGTGGTAACCAATTATTAAGTTAAATATCAAATTGTTAGTCTTTATTTGGTATACAAACGCTTAAAAAACCTTCAAGCTTTGTGAAGAAACATTGCACAAAAGCATTCAGTTGCAGCCAGTATGGATTTTGCTTCATTTTATAAAAGTTTTCTGACATACGTAAAAGAGCATTTATGCACCTTTAATCAGACACCTTGCTGACATTTAATAGTACTATGAATTTGGATAACATTTGGATTTGATAATTACATGCAAAACCCCTCAAAGGTTTAAAAGGATAAAAACATCATTAATTTTAGGCATAAACCAAGACTGTGTTTGTAGCTTCTGCATCTTGCTCCATAACTGGCTTTATCAGTTATAGAAGAACTGATTCTGGCATTTGGAATTTGCACACTAATCTGCAATAACTGCATCAAAAATTTATCACCAAGCTAAAGGCTAATGGGACTGGGAAACGCTTTCAAGAAAAATATCAAGTAGTAGTTCTGATGTTGATCCTATTAGTGTCACTAAATTTGCCGGCAGACGAGCAAAGCATTTACCTTGAAACATCATCTGTGTTCATTGTTATTCATTTTTGTGTGGCAAGTCCCAAAAGCAAGTGCCACACAGAAGGACTCAATCAGCAGCAATATGCCAGCCTGCTGATGAATGCTACCACAAACACTTAATAGCTGGCTGTCTGCCTGCCCAGCCCATTCACTGCTGTCCATGCTTACAATGAAAGGACATCCAAGATAATACTCAAGGTTTGTACAGACAAGTATTGAGAAAAACACAGATAGTTTCCAGTAGTCCAAGTGACAAAACACATTGCCAGTTTAACTCCTGCCAAAGCTACCAGTGCGTCTTTGAGAACTAAACAGAAACAGAGTTCTAGCAGGTGAGAGGAAGTAAGGGTTGGCTCACACATCCAAAGAATCACATCAAATGACTATTTGCTGTACTCATATACATGCAAGACCTTTATTCACCAAAGGAAAAATAAGAGGTAGAATAAAAACCACATGCCAGTCAGAGAGCATGGTGTGTGCTAGTACTACAAGGGATTCAAGTACAAGGAGAGGAGGATTATATCGGTATCAGAGGGTGAAGCTCCCTGCCCAATTTCTCATTTTACTCATGTTACTGCCACTGAATGATCCAAATTTAGGGAATTAGACCTTGGTTTCTAGAACAAATTCAGGCAGGGTTTGTCTTATTTATTTATTTATTAATATTGAAGTTGATCTTGGAAGATGAAACTCTTAGTGCTAACACTGAAGAATGTGACTGTAAGAGGCACTAACTTTGGGAAAGCTGGAAGTGACTTACTATGCACTCAAAAATGGTGAAGCTTCACAAAATGTAATATTTCAGGATACTGCTGTCAGGACACAGACTTTTTTAAACAGGAAGAAATACTGGACAAGAAAACCTGCACCTTTATAAGTACTCATAAAGGGCATTTCAGAAAACACTCAGTTTGAGATTAAATTCTAGCCCAACTCTCATGGGAAAACGAAGAAAGCCCCTAGAGAAAGTGCTCCTGACTGCACTTGGTACTCCCAGCTTTTCATGCCTCTTTCCAACTTGCCACATTTGTTTGGGAGAGGAAAAGCTGCCATGCTTCTCTAACCTTTTCCTAAGCTTTTTCTTAAGACTCCCAACCCTTTCATTAGAATATGTACCAAACATGGATTCCCTGGTGGTCCCTCAGCCTCTTCAGCCTTAGAACATTTCACTAACACAATGAGCAGAAGTCCAACAATGTCTGCAAATTGGCACTTTCTGAAGAGACCAAAACAAGTGGATCTTGCTTCTACACCAATTTTGCGAGGTTTACAAAGATGGTACTTTCCTTCCTCTAAAGTCTTGCTAAAAAAACACAAAGAAAAGATTACTATCCCACAATGAAGGACCTTTTCTGCTCTTACAGGACTATTGATATCCAATGCCTTCAAAAGTTTCATCTTCAGTCCTTTTATTTTCCTGAAGATGATAGTAATCAGCCTAGAAGACACATGTGCATCAAACCACATACAGATTTTCCTTGGGACTGTCTGACATCCTAGGCATTTGAGACAATGAGGATAGAGAGCTACATGACCACTTCAATCCAGGAAATTCACGCTCCTCCTGAAGGAGTTTCTCCTTGTGCCTTCTCACCACACTCCAGTCTATTCTTTGGCTCATCATCAGCCCTCATGTAGCAAGTCAAACAAGGAACATTTCCAGGCAAAAGCTAACTTGTCTATCCCATTCCCCCCCCCACCAAACCATTCACCCAATGTGACTGCCACAGAGCTGTGATACTGGAGCCTCAGCACAAGGCAGCAAGCAGCAAGAGGCTGCAGAAGGGCAAAAAGGCTTTTGGAATTGAGGTGAACATGGCATGGAACACAGCAGCCACGGAATTAGCTGTACCAGAGCCTGATTCTAGTCAACCTCCACCACATTAGGACAGGCTCTTCCAAAACACGTCAAAACTTTGTAGGAAACACCACAGAACACAGTATCTGTTTAATTTAGCTTTATTCCTGCCTCAATATTTCTGTATACCTAGTTCAAGGACAGACATTGCAGGTGTTGGAGAGGCCACTTAAGCCACATCAAATGACAATCACATATTGAAGCATATCAGTAATGAAAAAATTGTTTCAGGGGGTTTACATGAATCACTAGTTCCAAACAGTAAAATTTCAATGATCCTATTTCTTTTATTCCATAACAATGTTGTAAATATTGTTAAAAACCACATATCTTACTGTGTGATGAACCATCTTAAAAGCATAGTTAATTTTTTTGCAGAATAGCCTGAGAATTAAGACTGCTCAAAAAAATTATTTTGGTATTTTTCAGATAGTTTCAAAGTAGAGATTAAGAAAATCTCAAACTTGAGCTTACCCAAATTTCCATAACATAGGATGAAACTATATTTCATCAGACCCAGCACCTCTTGCACATCCTAAGAAATAAAACAATTCCAAGCTGATGACCACATTGTGCTGATATAAGCATACATACACTTACATTAAGCCACCACTTACACCATCGATGTATGAGCAAGGTTCTAGTTCCTGACTGCATGCTTTCTTTCATCTTAGAAGTAAAACTTAACAAGAAAGTAGCATAGCTGTTTCATCAATCACTTATAGTAAATGCACTTTTTCTCCAGATATATGCCAGATTTTCTCTCAAGTTACTATAAACATAATATGTGCATTATATAACTGAACAATTTACACTTTATGCTGGTGCTGTATTTACCACATGCCACCTCCTTTATTATTATAGCTCAGAGGTTTCCAGTAAGTTCTGCTTGCCAAAGCACCTTACAAATAAATGCACTTATAGTGACAAGAGTGAAATCCACCTTATGATACATTCTCTGCTTACAAATTCAGAGTAAAGTGGTTCAATGGCACAACTGTAGCAGACTGCTGTGACCAGAGGGGCAGTTCCACGGATCAGCTCTCTTTCTTCCATCAGCTCCAACAAATCCAGCTGGTCTCACCTCACTGACCTGATTCTAATCTCTAAACCAACATGATCCCAAGCTACCAAGACACATAACACAACTATCACCCTGTAGTTGAAGAAATTGAATCATCATCGCTGAAGTGTCGGGAGAGGCTGCCAGGCCAGCACAAGAAGGAGGGGAAAGGAGAGGAGCATTTCTTCTGAAGTCACTGTCACTGAGGGGTGTGACGAGCTGCCCCCGCCCCGGCCTGCGCCGCGTCCAGCTGCTGCAGAGGTGGCCCGGCCTGCCTTGCTGCTGACACAGGGAGCTCCACAGCCAAATGACAATTACCTTCTGCCTGACAGTTCCCAACCAGATCAACACCATAAACTAGGAAACACAAGTCTAAGGGGATGGGACAATTAGGTGAGCTTACAGTGCTACAGAACTGCATGACTTTTTTTTTTTTTTTTACGGCTCAAGGCTGCAACACAACACATATAAACACCCTGAGCAGTTTTTCAATTTCAAGAGTTCAGGTAGCAACAGCTACTTTAAGAACAGGTGTGGCACATCTTTCTCTTCAGTTCTTTCTAAATGGCAGCGGGCAGGAGGACATTTTCTCAGACATTACTCACCCTGTTTCAAAACTTGCCTGGAGCTTAAGATCTAATTAAAAGGTCACTGAAAGTCAGATCTTTGCCGAAGGAAAAGGCCAGGAAGACCTGCAACAAGCAATTACTGTAACCGGGCACAAGAATCTTTGGGGTAGCTCAAGTTACCCAGAAGCAGAGAGGAGGGGAACTGTCTTAAAATCTGCAGAGAATACTAACAAGTCCTATGCTAAGATTTGCTGCACATTATAATGGCTCAGAGTGGCTTTTTTATTATTATAAATACTCTCACTTCTTCAGTTCCCTCCCTAGACCAGTAATCTAGAGCCAAAGCTGTTCTGTCTTGCTCTGCTCATTCCAATACCACTGGCTGGCAACAAGCAAGAGGAAGGACCATTTACAGCAGCACTGTTTTCACTGACTTCAAGTGCCAAAGGTCACTACCAACAAAACTCAGGACAAGCAGGGCATCAAGAGCATGGCCAGCTGCCTGTAACAGAAAAATCACTGGGGTTTGGGGTGCTCAGAAGGTAAGCACATCTCCAGAGGGCATTATCAGGATGCTTCCTGACAAATTACTTGCTCTGACAGGATTTAAAAAGAGAAAGGAAAGAGAAATACATCTCTCAGCCTTCCAATGTGTGATGAAAAGTCTACCCAGGTAAGGCAACATGCTTCTAATTTCACTGTGCAAATTTTCCTTAATGTCTGATACTGCCTCAGCATATTTCAAAATTTGTCTGTATCTATTCCCAGGCATTCCACATAGTAGAGTTTAAATTTAAAATGGTTAAGAAAGGTCTAAATTTTTACCAAGATTGGGGGGTGAGGAGAATCTACTGGAAAACTGAGAAAATCCTACCCCTGGCCTTAGATGTAGCTTTCAAAAAATGGAGTCAAACTATAGATAATGGATTATTAGCAGTACAGATTTCTTTTTAAAGTGCTCACGGCAAAAAAAAAAGAAGCCCAAAATTCTAATGATCAATGAAATAAACCAAGAAGCCTGTAGAATTCTGTTTTAGATTATCACCCATTTACTTATCAGCTTGCTAGCATCAGCTAATTATTCTGAAGTTTCAAACTGACCAGGACCATTACATCTGCATAAGAAAAAAAAAATCCATTTAAAGCAGGGTTTGGCTTTTTAACATATAGTGAATACCCAAGAAACAAAAAATGTTGCATAAATGATAATCTAGAATTTTAGACATATGACAGTTTGTACAGTTTCAAAATTTAAAACTCTCCTTCAAATGAAATAGTCATTGTTAGGGGAGGCAAATTTTGGAACAGTTAAGAGTGAATTTTTAAAATCTAACAGAATTAGAACATGACTAAAGAGCTTTAACATCACATGTGTATGAAAAGCATACAGAACAGGAGACTAAAAATAGAACCCCAAGCCTCTTCCTAGAGACATTTCCAAGTCCTCCAGCATTATAAATTCAGCTTTCTCTAGTAAAGGCGGGACAAAGTTCTTCCTTCTTCTCTCCCCCTCATTCTGTATTTTTATCATGCTTTCCTATCCAAATTTTGGTAATTTATGTACGGTACACTGAATAAGCTCTTTCCCTTATCTCAGTATTTTGTGTATCAAAGAACAGTTTTGATTTTGTTTAGTATTCACAGCCCATCTTTTCTTAACATCTTCACCATGTTATCTTTCAGAAATTCTTAAATCCAGTTTCTGGATCATGATTTTAGGAAAGCTCCCACATGACATGCTGTATAATGGACATGCTTCTAGGCATTCCCAAACCTCTTGTGGGCTCCTGGAATCTTATATCTTCAACACTACCATTCCAGTCTAGATCATACCTCTCCTTACTGCACACTCCAGCACCATCAGCAGCAGGCCAAGATCCCTGGGTTCTAGCTGCTCTCTCTTTCTTACATATTCTTAAAGCCAGTAGGGAACAAAAATCTGTTCCATCACTGTACTTGCAATGGCAAATACCATGTCTCACCTCTGTGTCATGTTCCTCAGCTTTTCAAGATAGGCATATCAAGTGAGGATCACCTCATAAAGTTTTTATATCAGGTGCAGTCTCTTACAGCGTTCTGCTTTTAAGCTTGTCATTTTAAACATAAGTTGGCAGTTTTGAACACTTGTCCTTACTTCGAGAGTAACATTATTCACAAGTCATCTATGTTTAATAAACATTACATCCATGACATGATATTTTTGCTTTATTTCCATGGATTTAAGCAGAGAATTCCTTTTTTTCTTCCTTATTTACAGGAATAGACATCTAGACAGGTGTGTTGATTTCAAAATAGAAAACCAAGTACTAAGACATTCAGAACAAGCTTGTAGTAGGCTGGCAATCTCAAATCTTCATCTATACCTCAGGCTCCATTCTGTTGGCTTCCAACCTTTTTCTTTACTCATACTTGGAAATAACAACCAAATATTTGGTAGCTCCTATGCAACATCAGGGTAAGCACCTGCATGCCAGTACAGATGCAGCTGGAAAACCTACTGGTGTAGATGTGCTTTTAAAAGTTCCCATTTCCAGAGTAGGAATCAGTAAAGATGCATTATCTTCTTTCCAGAAATCTTCTGACGTAATACTCAGCCTCTGAGAACACCACAAGCAGGAGAGGTGGCCACAAACAGAAAACCAAGGAATTTCAGTCAATCTACAAAATGTTCTAATCTACTTCAATGCAACTGCAAATGACTATAGACACCGAGCCAGTATTTACACAGAGAAAAGCCAAATGGTTGCCCTTCTACTTTCTTATGCATCTTTTAGTTATACCCCTTTTCTTTTTCCATAAAGAATCTAGTATTTTCTTTTACTAATTTGTCTCCAGTGTCATCTAAGTAAACCTTGAGAACTTTGCCCATTTTACGATTGTTTTAGCTCTTCAGTAATATTTTCCACTTGCATTGACTCACTTTAAAAACACGTCCAGTCCCAAACCACAATCTTATAAAGACTGTCAAACTCTTCATCCTTGATACTGTAGTTCAGACAAGCTAGTTCATTTTTGATACTAGTATTATGGGGCTGAGGCTATGTAATCCTTTTCCTCCATAAACTTCTTTGTAATTCTCCAATGTAAAAGTCTGGAAGAGCTGTATTTTTTTTCCTTTACTTTACATAAGATACTCAATATATATGTCACTTAGGGCTCTTTTTTATTTTTTTCAGCCTCATGAAAAATGTGCTCAGTACTACTTGTTAAGTAATGCATTAGTCCATCTTTGGATTGCCACTGTGAATCAAGCAAGGACGTGACATTTACCAAAAACGTTTTTAATCTCTTGGTAGTTTCACGGTCTTTAACATCCAGCTTCACTCTGGTTCTCATGAGCAGCTACACACACAGTGCAGGTCTGTGGCAATGGTCTGCAGGACACAAATACCCCACAGCATTGGGGTAAAGAGCACTCTGCTTATAAAAACTTGCTTTTTTGTTGATCAAAATGTCTGCAAAGGAGTTAAAAACCTTGAAGGCTATACTTCTGGCAACTGTGCTACTGTTTATACCTTCACAGCCCCAAAATTTCACTTTTACAATAATTTCTTGAAACTTAGCCCTTTTTTCCTATATAATTTGAATTTTAAAACAAGTCCACAAAAAAAAAAAAAACACCCCCAAACCTACGTCCATAAAATCATTCAAAACAAGTATCAGTCATGATAAAAAAGAAGGAACAGTCATGTGTTAAACTACTCCACTGTATTATCTGCATGAGCAGCAAGGGACACTTTGTCACTGTGTCTATTACTATGCTCAGACTGCACCAGCCATTACTCTTACACAGGAACAAAAATACACCTAATTGTTTTAAGAAATTTTACAATAGCAGAGTAGTTTGTGCAGTTGTTGGCAAAAATTCACTCCTGACTGATTATTCAGCTGTATTTTACAGGAAGGAAAGAAAACACGACCACTTACAACAGCATTACATGAAATCAAAATTTAAGGAATTACTCTTCTAAAGAGCCATTCTCTAAGGAATGCCTTTTTAAGGAATGAAGAAGTCACTCTGGAGTCTCACCATTCTTATGTGAACATATTTAAACAGATCAAAATCTCTAAGTCTAGTAAGAATCTTCATTATCTCATGTAAGAAGTTTTTCTTTGAGTACCACCAGTTCCATCTCTCCTTCAAAATTTTTCTTAACAGACATTTTAGTAAAAAAATCTCAAAATTTACCTTAAAGCACCAGGTAAAGACATCTGACCTGACCAATGTTTGTAGTATATTGACCAATATTTTGGACTTTAAATAATATTTTTTCCACTCCTTTCTAATTCACAGACCTGCTTATTTTTTTATTCCAGTACTACAAATTTTAAAACAAATACTATGACTCTCCACAATCTATTTCTGGATATGTGTTAAAAGATTACAAGCAGACAGTGTTGATTTCCTCTTCCATGAATTGTTATGCACAGCTAAACTTATTTCCTTGCCAAATTTTTTTTATTTTATTTCTTTAAACACAGAAGTGATAACAAGCAATCTCCACCCAAGTCCCTCAGAAAATGGAGGGGACAGGTTCTTAAGTGTTATATGGGACATGAGGGGGGAGGAAGAGATGAGGGCAAGGAGATTGAAGTAAGAAGTAGGTCTTGCCCATGCTTTCCTCTTGCAGAAAGATAATCCATTATCTTTCACCAGCTGTCACCCACAGAGCTCTGAAGGTGAATTACTGGATCACATTTTCCAGTGAGGTCTGTATTATTTATTCTGCAGTTATCAAGCATATACTGGAAGAAAGAACTATCATTACCAATGTGCACAATGACATATTGCAGCCATGACACAAAAGATCATTGCTACCACGTGTGCACAAGTGTGCAGTGCTGTTTTAAAGACATCAATGCAAAGTGCCTTCTCTAAATGCAAGTAAGAAATGAAAAATGAAGAGTCTGAACAATTAAATGAAAGAGAAAATTAGGGCATAAGAGGAGAAAGATATTTTTCAGTAGTTTTAAGCAGCAAGTCTCAGTCCACAAAAAAAGTTGTCATTACACACTGTGCAGGTACCAGGGCATCTGAAACAACTACACAACACTTTGAGAAAAGTTTCTTTTGAAAAATGAAGACATTATAAACTGCTCGCAGACACAGCCCTTGTCCCAGAAGGGCAGTGGACCATTACATTATATAGTGCTTTCAATGAATGCCTTTATGACATAGCTGACAATATATGTTCTCTGAGAGGAGTATCTGGTACAGACTTCCAAGCATTTAGGAATATGAGAATTTTGAAGAACCTTATTATTTTCCAAGGGTTTTGCTGTAAGCAAAATACTCAAAGACACAGATAATTCATTGCAAGCAAAGTCAAGTGCCACTATGGATACCTTCAAAGTATAAAACACCACTAACAGAGGATTCATTTCTTAGGTTTTGTTCCATTTGTACATTGTTATCCTCATCACTTTCATATACCAATGTGATTTTAAAACACTGAATTTGTTGTGCATTTCAGTTAGCTGAGTCCACCATCATCAGTCAAGAATATCAGCATTAAAACCATGTTGCTAAGTCCAAATCCATGTAAGTAATATGAGTTCTTAGTTTACAGAGGAAACAAAAAACCCCAGCTAGTATCTCCCATTAGGTCTTCCTCTTATGAAGTAGATGTGTTTCACCCTGTTGTTAGCAACTGCTTAGCCAGACTCCTGACAGTGTCAGATATAAGCATATTAGGAGCCCTACTAGATAGAGATCCTTTGTGATGTGGGAACATAGCTAGTACAACAAATAAACCTGTATTTTTCATAAAGGATCATTCAGGCTCACAGTTGTGCAGGGATGGCAGGCTCTTCTGACAGTTCCATGGAGGAATGCTTTAAAATATCCAACTGCTATCAAGGCTAACTAGACATAAGGAAACCACACCTGAGAAACAACACTAAACATAAAATACAGGTCCAAAGTTCTTAAAACCTGTTCTGGCAATTCACTGCCAAGAACAAGGAAACTGGTGCTTTCTTTAAATACATGGAAGAACAACATTAACAAAATTTAGTTTCCCTTCATTTACAAGCCTAGTAACAAGCTTGTCAATACTTATGTTCAGACTGTGGTAAAATGCCAGCCAACCAAGGTAACCACCTGAGACTATAAAAAAACCCAAGTTGTGTGAACTACTTTATCTACAACAACAAGAAGATGCTATTTCACAAACTGCTTTTCCTTCTGAGAAGTATGAAGAACAACTGTTTTCTATTAGATGAGCCATGATGTTAAACACATTTGTGAACACAGGAAAAAAATATACTGAACCACAGAGTAAATTTAAGTTGGAAGGGACTTCTGGACATCAGAGTCCACCCACTTACTCAAAGCTGAGATAACATCAAAGTTCAATCAGTTGACAAAGGCCTTGTCCAGCTGAGGTTTGTCACCAGGATAAAGAGCCTCTCACTCTCGGTGACTCTTCCAGTGCAAGACCATCCTCAGGAGGAGTGCTTTTATTTTTCTCTCACAAAGAGTCAGAATCCACCTTGCCACAGCCTGTGTCCACTGCCTGTCCTTCTTAGCAGTGCACCCCGGAAGCATCTGCCTCTGTGTTCTCCCTAACCACACGTGTAGCAGTAGAGGATGATGATGAGGTTCCCCTTCTCCAGGCTGATCCAGACCCACGTATCTCCTGTTGCACCTTGCATACTTCAGGCCCCCTGCTACATCAGTGACTCACTAGACTCCTAGACTCACTTCAGTTTCCCAGCAGTTTTTCTGTTCTGGGAAGCCCTGAACTAGTCCCAGCACTAGAGAAGTGGCCTTGGAAGAGTGGTGTAAAGAGAATAACAATCACTTCCCTCAGCCTGCTGGTTACACTCTCCAGATACAGTCCTGCACATAGGCAGCTTCCATTTCTACAATGATGCACCACTAACTTTTCCAACTAATTGTGTGCCAGGATCTACAAACCCTTCTCTGTAAGGCTGCTGTCCAGATGATCATTCCCCAACTTTTACAGCTGCACTGAGCAAGACTTTGCATTTGTCATGCTGAATTTTGTGATGTTGCACAGTGTAAAGGAAGTATAATGCTGTATACAAAAGGTAGAGGATGGAATGTACCACCTGCTATCCCCACCCTCAAAACATGCCTGAAACATTAAACACAATCTTTATGATGTTTAACACTACCCACAAGAACAGGAAGTCTATACCTAGGCAATCTACAGCTTTGGTTCTGTCAGGATAAACCAGGGCAACTTCTCCTGGTCTGAGCCACTCAAATGCATGCATACCTTTAACGCTGATGAAAATTACTGCAAAGCCCTTTCCTAAGGGCAGTAAAAGCTTCTTCACAAATACCTTTTAATTTTCTTAATTAAAAATCTCTCACTTCCCTCCTTCCCAAAATGTCAGGGCTTTTATCTTCACAGTTCACATCAGAGTCAGCTTTAGGATGCACAAGGATTGATTATTTCTAGCCACAGATGTAAACCTGACTAGGTCATGCCTGCCAGGGTCAAGCCTGCCCAGTACAGCCCTGTTGGTACAACACTACATCCAACCCAGCAAATCCTGCTGGCCCACAATAACAAACACACACCGATAAACCAGAGTTCAGTTGCCTTAATAACCAGTAAATACTTCTAGGGGTAAGATAAAGACAGGCTGTGGGCCTGATCCAGCCTCCAGTTAGGCATCCCCACACTATGTTGTCCCATGTTATCTGGAGTACCAGGCCAGAAGAACCACAGTTTAAAAACATCTGTGTGTATATTGACATTATTCCCAAATTAAATATCAACTCTTCAGGAAACCAAAGGCTGAACTAACCAGTAATGGAAATCTTCACTTACATACCAGAGTAAGTTAACACAGTCAAACTTAAGTTCTATGATGCCACATGACCTAAGGTGTTTTACTACAAATAGTTAAAGCTGGTCTGGAAGGAAAATGTATGTGCTTCTTCCCTGTGACACAGCTGACCTGCAACTTCTCGGAAAGTCTGCTCTGATAGATGAAGTGTGGTGAGTTTAGGAAAAATACCTATTACCCATTACAGGCAGAAATATTAAATACCACAGGCTCCAACCTTCACTCTGCACTTACAACCAAACATTTACTAGTTCCTAGCTACCAGTTACTCCACTAGGACCTCCACATCACTTCTAGCCTCTTGCGCATGTAACTTTTCTTCTCACAGCCTCCGGGAGGAAGTCCCATGGTTCTGAATCACAAAAATGTCATTTCCTTCAAGGTGTGTAACTTAAGAGCATTCCAGGGCAACAATGCCACCCTAAAAGGAACCACTGATAAGGAGAACACAGTGAGATTTCCTCCTTGGCTTAAAGAGCATACAAACTACAAAGAAAGAAAATGTGGTCAGATATTACATTCCCATTTCATGCTGACATAATGCAAGCAATCACACACTAGACACAGAAACCTAAATCCTTGATTTCAAAATTTCAATACAAACTTCTTATTCAAGTACACATAACTATAGGAAATACACCTAAAATAGGAAAAATGTGCTTATTCTCCTTCAGATCCAGAGTTCAAAAATGGCCAGAAGCCTGTAAAACAAAGCCTGCAGAGCTTACACATTGGGTGTCCATCTCTCAGGGCTCATAAGAGACAGACCACAGCCATGCAGCCATGATACACAGAAATGGGGGTGGAAGGAACACATGACAACCTAACTAATCCTGTCAGAAAAAGAGCTAAATCTAAAGACTAAACACGCATCTTAAAACACAAATCTTTGGGAACATATTTCAAAATGATATAATAGGATCTTCATGCCTGAAGTCATCCTCCTGCTGTTTCTGCTCTGCCTTAATTACAGTAAAATAAAAGGCACTCTGAACTCCAGCTTCCTGTATAATAATCCAAGTCACACAGGCAGCAATAAGGCTGGCAGCACGCAGAAAAGCTCCCTGAAGAAGCCAACTTTTGAGGAAGGATGTGCAAAATGAAGATCACAGAAGCCATGTTATAACAACATCAGAAATCCTAAGGTGTGCAAGGAGATGAAGACCCATCCCCATCCACTCCCACGGTACGTGTCAGATCTCTGTAAGAAGTAGTGGGGGGAACCAGGGACAGAGGAATTCCTCAAGAGTGGGAAAAAGATTCCAGATGTCCCATAAGTATTACCATACAATTACTTGAAACCTTGTCCTTCCTCAGATGAAGACAGAGATGAATACAGTTTAATTCTTAGACTAAGGGACCATTACTGGCAGGGAAATCATAATATACAACCCCCCACACTTCTATAGTGGTTGCTATGCTTTGGGTGAAGTTACACCTCCTGTAACAAGAATGAATGCACATCCCATGAACTACACAGTCCCAAATAAAAGTACAATATTGCCAGAATAGACTGACTGCCATATACTTACTCAAGTGAATTTAAAACATGTGTCATCTTACTTGTTACTTCACCTTTCACCATATCTTTTGGTGACAATTAGAACAACATAACTCAGGTTTAAGCTGAATTAAAAGTCCAGACAGAATTTTGTATTGTCTTTTTTAAAACCCTGAGCAGGCACATCTCACTAAACTGGCATAAACACATTCCAAGCAGGACTTCACATGTATAATTATACATGTTTATTTTTATGTTGGAGAACCATTATAAATTATGAAAAGAATTTAGGATGTATTTGAAATTGGTGCTGCTTCTGATCTTTTCTCAGCCTTTTGGGGAAAGGTAGCTATACTTATTTACCCCTCAATGGCACCTCAGACTTCGCTAATGCACATCTGATTAATAAATTCCACAGTTTCAATGATTTAATATTTGATAAAGATATCCCCACCATTTTCTAAAGCTCAGACTCCTTTATAGATGTCACAGGTTGGGTATCCAGAAGCACTAATCACATTTGAAGCTTTAGGCCACGGTTAAGTAATAACACGTTTCAGTGTTAAGACCCTGATGACATGAATGATAGAAATTAAGATCTCAGGCACTTCAGGATGCCTAAGGCCCCAGCTGGAAATGATGGATGCACACACTTAATCTGAATGCACTCTAAGTATATCTACAGACATGATTACTGAGGCCTATGCAAAATCAGGGCTTAAGAAAACAGTGTGTAGTTTCCTACTGAAGAAAGCTACATTCATTATAGTGAACAAGATCTTTATAAATGAAAGCCTGCATTCTGGCAATCTGCATATGCTGATGAGAAAAATAGGCTGGAAGCTTTTAGTGTTAGGAGACAACTAAAAAATGAACAGATCACATTGAACTACAGAGCAAATGTACATAAAAATTCTCAGACTTGGAGAATTTTTAAAATTAAACCCTTTTCTTAAAAAAACCCCACACACAAAAAAAAACCCCCACCAACAAATAAAAAAATAAATGTAAAACCCCCTAGCACTTCAGTGGGATATAACAGCGAGCCTGATACAAGCCCTTTGGTAATGTCAAGAATACATTGGAACTCTCAAGCATACCTTATGAAATACTTAGGAAACAAATGTCAACTCTACTTAAAGTATTATCAAAAGCAAAAATACATTAAAAAGCTTTAACAAGTGTCTTCTATTTTTCTAAACAGTTTATTTGTGGTCGATAATCCTATTCATTTTTCAGACTTTGGTAATGAAAAAGATGAACTCATAAAATTTTTCATAATCCTAGGCACTGCATTCTGTTAATGGCACAGATAAATTTGCAATTGTTAAGTATTCTAATTCTTTTTTGTAATACCCATCTTATACCAGCTTTCATGAATTGCCTCAAATTAAATATAAAGGAAAAAATGTAATTTTTTATAAATTAAAAGTATCTGTAGTTTAACATTCCCAGCTAATTGCAACTACCGATCAACATTCCTAAAACCTAAAACATTAATATACAACCATAAAATAGAAGTAACTTGCTAAAAAAAGCTAATGAAACAAGTCTTTCAGTTCTGATTCACACAGTTAAAATCATTTGTTCTAGCAGGTGTGGAAGAAACTGACTCACTCCCACACATTAATTGTTTGCAAAAATAGATTAGTTCAACTTAATTTGATAAAAAGTTCATTGTGCTGGATCTGCTAACTAAACTGACTTTCAAGCCATTTCCACTGACCATGCAAGTTTTAAGGATGTAAATCAAGTAATTTTTTTTGCAAAATATTATATCTTAATATTATCTGTGAAAAATCAATATGAAAATAATTTAGATTTGCAAGTGAAACAAGACAGAAAAAAAGTTAGATTTATGGATGCTTATGAAATCTTACTTCTGCATTATAATCTGACACTTTATCATGTGCCATCAGTGAGAAACTACAAGCTGCACACATATTTTCCTGTACGAAGACAAACTTATCAGTGACTTATTTACCTCTTGTGAATTTTCATAGATAAACAAAATTTAAATGCAAAATACAGATCACAGGCTTCAATACACCACATAATTCCTCACACCCTAGCTAAAGACTGGTGCTATTTATTAGCACCTTCATCCACAGGAGAAAAGCAATACCAACTTCCTTCTATGGGACAAAAGCCAATGGTCACCCAGGCCATCTGTCACTTCAGCAGCACGTGCCAATGGGCCTCATCCTCCAGACCATGTTACTTTGCCACTACTGAAATATGACTGCAGCATTCACTAACAATGCTTCACAGCATGAAGTTATACAGAAAAAGTCATTAAAAGATTCTGCTTCATTCTAAAAACAACAGATTAAAACAGATGTCCTGTAAAGAGTCCATCATCACACAGAAGCAGTGGTGAAAATCCACATGCCCTCATGACACTAACCCAGACTACAATGCTGTCTAAGCTAACATGGCAGTCTGGGCCACTTCAACATGAATTACTAAAATACATCTTTGAAAAGAACAAAACCAATTTCATCAAAGCAGAGAATGCAGAAAACTAGGATTCAGCAGGGTCAAACTATTCTGCCAGATGGCCATCATCACCTCATTATGGAAGGTGATCCAAGCTATGGAGCCCTATCTATGACCACAGGAAAGCCTTCAGGAGCAGGGAAGAGTTCTAGCTGCATCCACACTGCACAAAAAACCCCATGCTCACCACCACTCACCTTTCCAGAACATCTGCAAGGCACCTGTAGCTGTACCCTGCCCCAGTGGGCCCCCAGTCCACACCCTCCTGCCACTAGCTCTAGTATAAGAGGTCATAACAGGCTTTGGTGGATAGAGGATGAAGTAGAGGAAACTTAGCCAAAATCCAAAATTCAGTTTTCTTGTTCATCAGCTATCTTCATTATCCAACCACTGTCACTTCACACACGTGTCCAACAGGCTTATCACTCACTGCACAGTTTCTGCCTGCACAGAGCAAGACATTATACGAGCTGGCAGAGCCTGAGGTCCCTTCCTGGATTTTTATGTGTATTTCTGCAAGCAGGGGAGGGGGAGGAGTGCCAAAGGGAAGGAAGAGAGGAATTTAAGCCCTCAAGTCAAGAGATAAGACGTGTTATTAAGTGACAGTTTTTCCTGGTGTAACCCCAAAAGACCAACAGATCCTCATAAGCAACCCTGAAAGTCCATCAGCTCTGAGGTAATCTCAAAAATATTTAAGGACAGTTCTGCCTCCTATGCTAGCAGCACACTTGCCACATTGTGCCCCTGCCCTTACCTAGTATTTTTTTTAGTACACCAGTACCTGTGGCAGAGGACTAGGTCAACCCTGCAGCTAGTTTAGAAGATGCTCTAATGCAGGCTGGAAAGACCCTTTCTCAGGCTCACATGTACACTTCTGAACACAACTGCTCTCAGGCTGAGAGAAAAGGCTCACACTTCTGACAGAAAGGCCATCCTGCAAGGTTATCCCTTCCCTAATTAGGTATTTTTTTATCTGAAAAGTTAAGGTGTCTCTTTAAGCAGAACTGGAAGGATGAAAGACTAGGCCTGGGAGTCAGTTTGCAAAGCTCACAGAGCCCCTCCAAATGGCAAGATCCAAACCTGAAGCACCAGTCCCAACAGTGGCCTAAAGTTGTGAATCACTGCAGCAGCACAGCAGCCCTTCCCGGTCCATGTTCTGTGCATGATTTTTTCCATCTATGGTCCAGACTCAAGTGTAACAAATATATATCTAAAAGTGACAGTTCAGGGCTAGACTAGAGGTTGCTTTGAGCACTCTGTGTGTACATTTTTTCTCTCCTCCAGTCCAGACTGGGAATATATTGATGTAACTACAACAGCATCCACTATTACGCCAGACTGTCTTCAAGAGCTCAGGAGCAGGTGCCAAGCCTATTTGTGCTAATCATCTGCATCTTCTTCATTTTCCCCATAGCTTCGGCATCTTTAAAGCTCAGGAAAAAAGAAAAACAAACACAGAGACAAAAAACACCACCACCACCAACCAAAAGCAGAACACCACTCTAGCTGGGTAGCAGACCTTGCACAAAGTGAGAACACAGAAGGTAAGTCAGCATTCAAAGAGACAGCTCATAACAAATGAGGAGAAACAGTCCACAGAAGTATCTTGTGAGCCTGCTTCAAATAAAAAAGCCAAACACAGATCAGTCTAAACTACTCCAACATGGGTTTTGAGGTGTTGTCACAGAGAGAAACAGCCAGTACAAATTCTGGGAGTGAGACAACACTGAATGAAGTGTATGGGGACATGTGCCACCTTGCCCTCTGTAGCAGGCCAGCAGTATGAAACAGGGTCAGAGGAAACAAAGGCTGAAGCAAGAGAGGCTGTGCAGCACCAGGATCACTTTGAACACAAGTAAGGCCCATTGCTGTGAGACTCTCCTCTGAACATGTTTGACTACTGGCTGCAAACTGTGACAAGCAGCTGTCCAAAAACGGAGCAGCCGGCTGCACCAGTCCCTGGTGACTGGAAGGAAGGGGCAGTGAGCACCAGCCACAGGCAGCTAAGAGAGCTCCTGAAAAACACCGTGATGGCAAACTAGCACAGAAGTGATGCCAGCCAGCAAGGTGCCCTGCCAGCAGCCACTCTAGCACAGGTTATGCAAGACTCAGGTGCCTCAGTATGAGAGAACAAGAGGCTCCACAGGGAGGAACAGGCTGTACCTGAAAGCTGAAGGACAGGTGGTGGTGCACAGACACCTGAGCTGTGACTGTGCTGCTCCAGCACTCTTGTACTTCTCTCCTTGTCAGAGTAAGCAAGGGACAGCATACATCTTCTGCAGGAAGAGTCTCTTGGGACATCCCTCTGCAGCATATGGACAACATCACACTGCAGCACCCACAGTCCATCAGGTAAGTCCAAAGCCCATGCAGCCTTCTCTGTGCCTGCTGATAGCTTCAGGTAGTCTCACATTCAGAGAGGAATGAGCAAAACCAACTAGAATAAACAGGACTCCTCACTGTTTCTTACTCTAGGAGCAGCAGATGCAGCAACAGTCTAAAAGACACTAAGCACAGATTTGGGAAGGTCTTTCTGGACATGGGTCTGTTACCTAACATACTTGGATTCAATTCCCTCTAAGAATACAGAGCATTATTCCAGTATCTATTTTATAAACAATATAATAGCGATAACCACTTGGTGATAGCTTATTCAACAGAACTTATAAATAAAAATAAATAGAAGAAAAGGACTTTGGACTCCTCACTTGCAGTTCAGCTAGCTCTTCTCCAAAGACACTTGGCATAAAGATATGTGTATTATACATCCAATATAGGGGGGAAAAAAGTCTGTTTGAAAGCTCCATTCACCATGGGAAAGCTGTAATTGACAAGGTTAAAATGGCAGATTCTTACAAGATTCGTAAAGCAATGGAAGCCACAAGCTGCCTCAAGGCAAAGGACCACACCCTGCGCTCGTCTATGGTTAGCAAATAGGAAGAAGATTTTGAAGAAATAAGCCTGTGGCAGGACTACCAGGAAGCAGCAGAGGAATTAATAGGACAGAAGCAATGGGATGCAGCATTTGGAGTTTATCTGTCTCCACAGGTAAGGTGCAAGACTTCCACAGATGCTGAATAGAGAGGAGGTGGCCCAAGTCTCCTAAGATGGAGACTAACATGGGACTTAATTTTCTGTACTCCCCATTTCTCCAGCATTCACCAGCTACAGAGTATGAGCAGCACCATGCTCTGTCAGAAAGCAGAGATATCCATATCCAGCAACTACACCATACAACTCAGAATCTCCTCTGCACCGCACAGCCAGAAGAAAACCTTGCCTCAACTACCATGCCTGGACTCTATTTTCTCCAGCCAATTAAGAAGGCAAGCAAGTCTATTAGCCACACTGAATCATTTCAAGGGAATTTTACATGTGTGATACCTCACACCCAGTTTTAAAATCAAAACTATAAAAAAATGTTTGTTATATAGCTCATCTTAATTCAAACTTAATACCCATGCAGCTTATTTCCATTGTCAGTGGTAAGTCTCCATTTTGTCAAAAGGAAATTCTTTCTGTCTCCAGTTGATAAAGAAGCACTGATCTTCAAAGTATATCTCAAATATTTAACTACACTCTGATGCTTCTACAGACACATAACAGCACAGAAAACTCGCACACATTAATCCAGAATATCTTCTAACAGCAAATCACGCTGTAATTAAGACACATCATGACATAAGGAAGATTAACATGTTTGGCATGATATTTTCCTTATTAGCTGGAGGCAGAAACAAGTTCCTTGTCAGTGGAAACACACTGTGAGGGCATTAGGACACAGATAAAAGGTGTCTCCTTGCTGGCACTGATTTGTTTTTAACAGCTTGAAGGACAGGAAGGAACATACAGTATCAACTGTAATTGGTTTTAAGGGTATCCCTTGCCAATGGAACACAAATATACAGTCCAGACTTGGGCCCACCCCCTTACCATCAAGAGCCTGGATTATAAACTTTTATCCCTACTCTGCAGCACCAGATGGTAGCTCACATACATTTCAATTATTTATTGAATAGGCACTTTGTTATACCAGGGTAATCCCACACTGCAGTAAAACCTACACACTGTTTTTATTGCGAGCTATACTTTTCATCAAGTCAGTAACCTTTTCACATTCAGTGAACAAAATAAATAGAATTAAAAGAAGCGATTTTATAAACAATTGGATAATCGGCCTCTCCATCACACAGAAAATGACAACGCTGGGATCAATCAGTAAGAACACAACCACCAGCAGCGCTATGGAAAAAGCCTGCCCCAAATCCTTCCAACTTCAGTTTTCAAAGTATGCTGCAGTCTGATCTATCACACTTAACAATTTGCTGGTGCTCACTCGTTCAAGCCATCAGCTTGAAAACAAAAAACCCTGAATGCTCTTTATGGAAGACATACAAAGCTCCCATGACAAAACAAATAATCAATGGTCCCCAGGCTGCAGCCTTGCGGGGCAGATGTGATAAAGTGGTTAATTATTCAGTTGGCAATCGCATTACTGACGTCAATAGAAGAGTCCAGGAAGTGAATCCTCTTAGTTTGTTAGTGTATGACAAAGAGTGGTGGTCCCCACAGAAATTAAGGAGAACCAGCTGTCCCTTCATGTTAGTGCTCTGGTCTCTAGTGCTAAAGACACACATTTGCATTTACTGAAGTAAATCTGCCCCTCCCTCTCCCTTAGGAAATCCTTTGTTTGGTTGGTTAGGGGTTTTTTTGTTGTTGTTGTTTTTTGATTTTCTTAAGAGTGCTCTTTTAAAGCCTAATTAACTGTACATGCATGGAACAGCTGATAAACGGGACAACATTCTCGTGAGCAATGATCTCTCCTCCCTCCCCTCCAATTCTTATTCCATGGAGAACTTAAGTCACCTTCGTCATACATTATTATTCATAACTTACTCAGCTGAATAAACCAGTCAGCCACCATGGCCGTTTTAACATAAATTCATTTAGACATGCAGCAGGGAAGGATCTCTGCTCTCCACATACCTCTAGTCAATAGCCTTAACTAAACAACATTGGATAGAAAACTTTATCCTAAGTGCCATCAAAAGTATCCACATTTTCTTTTGTCAGCACGCTCCGGACTATTGGAGGTCTCTCGTTATCAGGCTGCTTAACAGTAGGGAACCATTAAACAAAGCTCTTAGAAAGGCTGCCTAGAAATACTCTGTCCTTGGGGGGCATACCCAAAATAAAAGACTGCATGATGAACGGGAATTGTTTCTTCGAGCCACACACACACACACACACACACACACACACACACACACACACACGGCCTCTCCAAAGCAACGAGCCGGCACCAGAGCAACATTTCAAAGCCTGAGCCCGGTGCTCTCCCCTCCTCCCCTCCCCCAGGTAGGAAACCCTCCGAGGAGCGCTGGATTAGCCTGACATTTCGGGCTAAGCCGAGCAGGGTTTCAGGCCAAGGACACTCCGCTGGCTGTTCGTGCTGCCGGCTGCCAAGCGGTTCGCTGGGACCGAGGGAGGAGACCTGGAGGGTCAAGGCCCGGCTGGCGGCGGGGGTGTTCCCCAGGGAGGCGCCGCATCCAGGGGCGGCGTCTCCGGCCGCTGCCGGGAGCGGCGGTGGGAGCGCACTGTGGGGCCGGGCCGCCCCCGGCCGGCCCGCCGCCCCTCACCCGGGCACCGCGCACCGCCCCCCGCGCACCGCGCAGCGCCTCCTGCGAGCTCCGTGCACCGGCCCCTGCCTGCCTCGGGCACCGGCTCCTGCGGGCTCCAGCTCGCATTCACAGCTAGGCTGGCTCCAGTGCGCCCCGAGCCCTCCGTGCCTGGCAGCCCCGGGCAGCGCTCGGCTGCCAGGTGAGCCCTAGCGAGGCCACGGTTCATTCCCGTGCCAGCGGCAGCAGTAACAGCCCCGTTCCCCGAAGCTGCCCGGGGTGCTCCCAGGCTGGAGGGGTTCTCGCGCCTCCACCGCCTTTGCCTCCCTCCCGAAAGCAGGGCCTTTGGGGCTGTGTGGCTGTCCCGAAGTACCCTGTGCTACATCCCTGCACGGGCAGCCCTCGCTCCTGCTGCTCTGCCCGGTTCTGGCCCACTTCACACCCATGGCACTGAGGAACACTGCTCCCGGTGTTACCTGTGTAATCTGTGTTACCTGTGCAATCTGTGTTATCCATCTGTGCCAATTGTGTTCTCTCTTTTGTCTATGTTACCCATCTGTGCTGTGTTAACTGTGTTATCTGTATTGTCTATGTTATCTGTGTTATCTATGTTCCCAGTATTATCTGTGTTATCTATCTGTGTTACCAGTGTTATCTATCTGTGTTATCTGTGTTATCTATCTGTTACCAGTGTTATCTCTCTGGGTTATCTGTGTTATCTATCTGTGTTACCAGTGTTATCTCTCTGGGTTATCTGTGTCATCCTTTTCCCAGCCGGTTACCAGAGCAGAGATCTGACCTCTTTTGTCCAGTGCTGTTTTAAGAGGGCAGAAAGGAACAAAAGCAGATTCAGTGTTTCTGCTGCTTTCTTTGGCACATTGTGAGAGGCTGCAGGCACAGGGGATGTGGGGCCTGTCCACCCTTTGCTGGTGTGGGGGGCAGTGAGCTCAGCCTCTCTGCACTGATGTGCTGTGGGCAGCCCAGGTCAGCCCCAAGGCGCAGGGAAATGAACTGTGGTAGGAGGCAGAGCCCACAAATGGAAGACCCTGTTTCTCATTCCTGGTTACCATAGCTTTTATGTAACTCCTATACTTCACTTTTAAAAATAGAAAGATACTTCTGAGTTGTGTGTTGCAGGAGATTGTATCTCTTTCAAGAAAATAAACTCTTCTTCTTTTGGCTGGGAATAAAACACACAAGTGAAAAAAACCAATGAGGCTTACAGTCCTCTTCATCCATCTTGCTTCTCTCTCTGGAGAGGAGAAGATGCTTTGGGATTTAGTTGCACCAATGAAGGTTTGAACTGGACATAAGAAAAACTTTTTAACCATGAAGACAGTGAAACACTGGAACAGACTGCTGGGGGAGATTGTGGCACCCTGTCACTTGAGGAGTTTAAAAATAAGATGAGCAGATGTCTGGGTGTCTGCTGGAGATGCTCTGTGTACAGTGGGTGCTCTCCTGAAGGAGGGGGTGACTCAATGAGCCCCCTCTAGAGCCCCTTCCATCCCTGCCCTCAGCATTTCCATGGCCAGCACAAGGGACACAGTGGCCTGGCCTACTGTAATTGTGAACTCTTTTTCACCCTGGCCACTTGCCACTTCCCTCCTCCTTGCTGAGCCTCCGTGCCAGCACCATTAGTGAAAGTTGTTATTGGAGAAAAAATAGACTCGGGCATCCATCAGGAGCAGCACAAGCTGCCGGCGTGCTGCTCCACATCCCAGGGCTTGCAGCCTCCTAAATCATGTGGCAGAGCCTCTGCTGGAGGAGTGTGTGTGGTTTGTGCTCTCCAGGGTGTGTTTGCAGCCCTGCTAACGGGGCCTGGGATGCTGTCAAACCTCCAGCCCCAGATGTGTGGGGGCCTGCTGCTCATGAAGATGCATTTCACCTGGTGCTGGTAATTTTTTCCATTGGTCAGCAATGACTTCCCATCTTGGAGATAGGAGCCAGAGCTGCTAACTGAGCTTCTTTTGGTTCCATTAGAGAGGAAGGAGACCTTAGGATGATTGCATCTCTGGGTGCTTGTCACATATCTTTTAGGAGGGGTTCTGGGGCCTCCAGTACCTTGCAGATCAAATTCTGGGCTCCCAGGGTGATATTTGGAGGGTTAAGCTGATGATGTAGCTGCTCTGTGCAGATGTTGGGCCAACATGCCATTGTGGGTTGCAGCATGGAAAACCCTGGGAGACTCTCTCCACTGGTGAGTGACAATAGGCACAAGGTGCTTGCCCAGTTCCCTCTAGGAGCAGCATCAATCTCAGCTGATCATGAACTCAACCCTGCTTCTTTCCAAACCCGTGTTTGTGCTGGGAGGCAGCAGTGCCAGGCAGAGATGGTACAGCAAGGCTTTCCCAAGGGGCTGCCTACACAGGGAGGGGTCTGTGGGTGGCATTGCCCCCTCTGTGGGCCTGGGGACATTGGGGGCAGGAGGAGCATCTCTGCTGCCACAGTATGAGCAGCTCTCAGTGCTCTCTTCTGCTAGCCCTGTCCTCTTCGGGGCTTGTGGTGGCCTGACCTTGGCTGGCTTCAAGGACTTCTCCTGACCCCAGAAGAAATCTTTACCTTGCAGTGTCTTGGGACACAGGTCTTCCCTCAGCATGGCCTGTCCCTGCTGCACTGGGAGTTACAGAGATTGGGATGTCACTGATTTCTCCTTTTGCTTTCTCTTGCAGGTCAGAGGCCTCTGCTCAGAGGGAAAAGGTTATCAGGATCCATCTCCTAATGAGAAACCCCTCGGGTAACCAGCCAGGGTTGTGTTTGGAGTGGGACTGGAGGCTCCAAAATTCAGGCTGGATTCAGCCTGCTCTGTCTCCCACTGCTCACACACTTCTTTTTCCTGCCTGCAGTGATCACAGGGCATGAGTGACCCCAAACTGTGTCAGATGGCTGTTGTGGAGGGCCATCCTGTCCTGTTCCTCCTGAGGCACAGGAAAGTTTCACACTTTCCCACTGGGAAACCAGAAGTTCAGCCTTTGTGTTTCTCCGTACTTCACTCTGCTTGAGGAAGGTCAAGCTGGAGCCGTGGGTTCAGGGCAGGCAAGATAATGTACTTTATCATTGATTTTCAGTGAGAAGTTGCATTATGAGATTAAATGTCTCATTTTTATTGCATGGGGAGGCAAAGAAAAAGCAGGAGCTCTGAAAATAAAATGTAAGTCCACGTGCTGTGTTTGTGTGGGGATGTGCTTGTGACTGGGAGCAATTGTGCCTTTCTTCCAATCCTTTGGAGGTGAACTTCGAGAAGCTGCTTCCTCTGAGGCTGGTAAACAAAGTCAAACCTCATCTGTGTTTAAACCACTGCCTAATTAATGTGTCTAATTGGCCCACATCTACTAATTCCAGGCTGGCAGGGAGTTTATTAAAAAGCTTTTCTAGTTCTAATGGATTGAAATAAGCAAAGCTGCTTAGCAGTCTCAGATGAAAAACACTAAACAGGGACTGGTTGTGTGGGTCTGCTTGAGTCAATCCCAAGTCCCACCAGGTGTCAGCCCCTTCCCTGGTTTCAGGGCTTGGGGACCATCCGGATGTACTCTGCTTCTTTTGGTTATTTTTAAACACCAAATTGATGTTTTTGTTTGCTTTAGTAAAATCATCAGCTATTCTAGCTTTAATGCCATTAATACTTATATTATAGCTAGCCTGGCAAAGCCACAGGGTATTAGTTAATTTCTAAAAAGTATTAGCTATCAGGGTATGAATAACAACCAGCTGCAGCTGCCCAGATGATGTCCTTAAAGCACAGCAGACTCCAGGCAGCAGCATGAGCTGGGCACAGGAGCAATCCCTCCTCTCTGCATGAAGGGCCATGACAATGCCTTCCTCTGCAGACACAGCATCCAGGCTGGAGGGATGCTTTTGTCCCATGACTCCACAAATCATCCTGTAGAACACCCTCCTGCATGCTGGAGCTGCCTCGGGTGTGTCTTTTGGCCACGCTCAGAGTTACTGCAGGCTCAGGAACCTCATGGCTTCCCCTCAGCTCTGAGAATTCCTGCTGCCTCCCTCCTGGGCTCTTTGTAGCTCAGATGGCTGCAGGCACTTTGCTCTGCATTGTGATGTGGAAGCTCAGCAAGAGAACTAATGAGGCATTGGCTATAAACTGGTTGTAAATGCAGATTGCCTCTGCATGGTCTCCCATGGATGTGACTTCCAGGTTCCCAACCCTAGAGGAGGTTGGACACAGCTCCATGTGTGACTGTCCTCAACCACCTTACCCAGTACCAGCCGTGCTAAACCTCATCATGCCACCTCCATATGCTCCAGAACTCACTGGGAAGCCTTTCCCAACTACCCTTCCTACCCAAAAAGGGCTCTGTGAGGGGACACACAGCCCCATCCTCCCACCCCACTCCCCCCAGCAGCCTGATCTGCCAGTGGTTGTACACAAAGCAGACCTGGGCTGGAAATGCTGACAGTACTCTTGAGAGTTTATGGTCACAAACTCTATTTTCAGCCTAATAAGTTTTTTATATGCTTGGAAAGCTGTCAGTTGAACATCAGCCAGGCACAAAGTACCTGCCATAAAGTGCCTGGACCACAACCAAACGGGAAAGGTGCTGCTCTGCTTTAGCAAGTTCTTGATCTTGGATGCTTTAGTCGGTTCATTTATTTTGTTTGAGGATCTTGGCTTTAATTATGAAATAATAAGATAAAATCATAATGCCTCTGCTTAGAAAATTGTGGAAATATTTGCTGAGAGCCTGTTAAATCAAAGCTGTCAGCCACTCTGGATTGGGTTTTGGGGCTGGAGGCTCTGTGGCGCTGCTGCCTGTGCCAGAGGGGACCCATTACTGCCAGGAGACCCTGGATCCCTGTGATGAAGGAGAGAGGTTTTGGGAGTGTGTTGGAGAAGGGTCCTGCTTCTGGGCAAGGTGAATCTGGGGAAGAGCTGCCATGGCCACCAGCACAGACTGAAAGGAGGAGCAGGGCCCACAGGGAGAGCAGGGCCTGCTCCCGGGCGTGCCTCTGCTGCACCACGGGCGGCAGCATCACGGTGCTATAAATGACTTCCCTGCAGCACAGCCTGTGGGACTGCCAGGAAGGTCAGAGGTGGCAGGGGACAAAGGGTCTGGGAAGGAATTAAAAATATGTGAGGCTCTTCTGGAGGGCTCCCCGGGGACAGCTTTGCCCCTGTCCTACCACGCCACGGTCGCAGCGCACTGCAGGGGCTGGAAAGGTCCTGCAGAGCTGCAGGGACCCTGTGGGACAGCCCGGGGGCAGGGATGGGCTCTGCCCTGCTCTGTGCCGGGTGCCGTGAGCGCTGGGCGGCCTCGGTGCCAAAGGTGGGTGCGCTAACCGGGCCCCCCAGAGTCCCTGAGTGCCCCCACGGCGGGCTGCTGGGGCAGGGGGCAGCGCCGGGGCCTGCCTGGATGGAGCCGGAGGTGGGGCCCCCCCGGGGCAGCCGAGCCCCGCTCCGGCCGGGCCGGGGCCGTGCGGCAGCCGGGGCGCGGAGCCGGAGGCGCGGGCGATGCCGCAGTCCCGGCTGCGGCCCCCGGAGCTCCGCTTGCCGGGCAGACGGTTTACAGCAAACGGCTCCTTGTGATGCTAAAAATAACCCGCTAGGAAACGAATCGGCCCCAGGACTTCAACTGGAGAAAAGTGCATTTATTAGTAAAACTCAAGATGTGCTTTCCTGTTTTTCTCTGAAGAACCGGTGCTGAGAGGTTGATTGAGCTTCCCAGCCAGGCACCGACTTATTTCAATGCAGGGTTTGATTCCTCCAAGATTCATTTTTCTTCCCCTGCTAGCAATGTTCCATGGCTGGTCCCACACTCCACTGGCCAGAAAGGCTCAGGGTTTGGGGCACGAACGATTTCCCGGCCAAAGGTGCTGTAAATGCCCCGTGAAAGTGTTCCTGCCGCCCATGCCTGAGAGCACAGCAGGTTCCCAGTGGGGAATGAACAGAACAAAATGAAATATTTGTTTTCGCTTGCAGGGTAAGCACCGTGTTAGGGACTTATTTCTTCCTCCACCTTAAAACTGCAGATTTTACTAAATCTTGTTTATATACAAAGAGTTTCAAGTTGTTTCTTTCCAGGCTCTTCTCTGGAAGGACTAACTGGGGAGATAAGACACATCCTCTCTGAACTGCAAAGCAAAAATGTCCCTGTGTTTGCTCGGCCCAGCTGTTTGTCACATTGCTGCAGCCCTGGTCCTTTCTTTCCAGCCACGCTCAGGGGCTGTGCGGGGTCTCTATGCCACAGGAATCACAGCTGTTCCAGGCATCGGGACATCAGATCTGCCATGAATCACTCAGAGGAAAATAAATTAACAACAGGCATTTTTGGAGGCAAGCAAACCACCTGAGGTAAATGGGAAAATAAACCAGAAGCTGTGGTGTGTGCTTCTCCCCTCCTCTGCTGAGCACAGAGGTGAACCTCTGCACCTCCACATGTGAACAAAGGCAGGCAGGACAGAGTTAATCTGTCTCCTGTCCTTGGATGTCCTGGCCACAGCATGGAAGCAGCCGCTCCAAGGAGGAGCTGTGGTGCCTTTGGGAAGCCTGGGAGCTCTCTGATGCTCCTTAGGGTAAACTTTTTGCCCATAAACCCAAACAAGCAGAAGAATTTCACGCTGACTGGGCAGTGCGTTGGCACGAAGGGCTCTTCAGGGAGCCAGACTGGATCTGAGTGTCTCCTGCTCATGACAGAGCGGAGGTGTCGGGCGAAATTCAAATGATAGCTTCCTCCCAGGATGCTGAGGAGGCAGCACAGGTCGTGGTGCACTGAGCATCTCCCGGGGGTTTCTCACTGCCCGCTCCAGTGCTGGCGCCTGCCTCGAGCAGCCATCCGGGGCAAGCAGCGCTTGCTGCGGGGGGATATTTAAAGGAACGGCATTAAAAATGGCACAACTCTTTCAAACCTGGGCTCGGCGAGTCCTCCAGGACAAATCCGTGCCCGCAGGGTGCAGCCGCAGTCGCTGTGCAGCGCACATACAAATGCGCGTCGGGCGGGGAGCGGCGCAGCGCCGCGGCCGGAGCTGCCCGCACCTTCCTCGCTTTCACGCTCCCCAGGTCCCGCGCAGCACGGCATCACCTATTTATAACTGCACGCACTGCAGGAGTACTATTGGGCTGATGGCTTCACACAGGCACGCTAAGTGTTGTTCTATTTCTGTGATTTGCTCTCTTCTGCACAAGCTGTTGGTCCCTCGGATGCCAAAGCACTCCATGTAGTACAGGCAAAGACTCAGCTTTTTCTCTTTTATTAAAATATTCACCAACAGCACCCCAGTGGCAGGTATATTTACCATTTTTCCAGTTCACCTGGATAATTGCATCTACTATTCCTTCCCGGTCTGATCGATATCCTTGGTAAATAAGATAACCTGTCAAGTCTCCTGTCACTGCAGCCAAAGGTACTTTAGGAATGAAATTGTTTTGTTGAAGAGATAAATACCTCTCATGGGATCTGAGGATGCTGTGACCTTTCATTAGTGACCTGAGTGACTCATCTCTTTTCGTGTGCACACTGCAGCCTCCCACCACGCTGTAAAAGATGCTCCACAAAGTCCTGCTGCTGGGTGCCTGCAGTAATGGAGAGCCACTCCTGTGGGAGCCTCCTGCTCTGGCTGCTTTTCCTCCAGCTTCACACACGGCCTTCACACCTCACCTGGGCCTGAGGCTCTTCTGGCCATGGCCTGTTTGTCCAACAGGGAGCCGTGCACCTTCTCAGCCCCACAGTGCTGTCCCCAGCACCCCCAGCCCTTGTGTGCAGCAGCTCCTGCTCTCCCGGGCTGTGGAAGCCTCTGACACCAAGGCACCAGCCCACGTTCTCAGCACAGAGCAGCCAACCCACCCATTTAGCAATCAGGGCTCCACTGGCCATGCCAACACCCCTGAACTGAGTCAGAGCTAGATTTTAGCTAATGTGTGCAAAATGAAATAAAGAACTAATCAGAGTTGAGTTCTATGCATTTACATGTTGCTGATAGCAATATTTTCTTCTTCTGGAGTGTTTTGCATGCCAGAAAAACACAGTTCTGCATTTTGAAGGAAGAAAGTGGTTGTACATCTGTGCATCTGTACGTGTGCCTGTTATTTCTGCCTGACTGGCTTCCCTGGGCTGTCAGCTCCAAAGTTCTCTGTAACATAACAAACCTTGACTGTGTTTGCAACATATCCTCAACCAAGAGCAGTTTATTTAATGAAGCAAGAAATGCTGCCAAATTTCCAGGCTTGATCCTGATCTCATTAGTGTCAGGAGGAGAATTCCCACCGTGTTTGATTTATTGGTTGGGTCTAATCTTGATAAAGGAGTTAAAAATCTGCTTTCAGCTTGATTTTGCAGACAAGACCATTGCTCCATGCTGCTGTACCAGAGAAGCTGTGGGAAAAGCAGAAAGTGCAGGTGGGATTTCTCTCACTTGCTTTTAGACATCTTCAAAGTCTGGCAACAGCCAAGGGAGGGAAAGAGGAACGTTCAGCTCGTCATAAGCCAGGAGCCCAAAAGGGGTGATGATTCAGGAGGTAACCATGGCACAGCTTCTCCAGTGGCACTGGCTCCTTCCTGCCAGCAGCAAATGCTTGTGTGTGGCCCTGCCAGTGTCTGGCAGAGTGTTGGGAAAAGGGGAAGGAGGATTATGACAGTTCCTAGCCTTCCCTGCCTGTTTATTCACTCCCAAAAGTTCTTCCCAGGCTACAAGTGGGGCTGGGGACAGACTGGGTGCTGCCCATGCTGGTTGCTCCAGGGACAATCCCACCCTCTGGTTCCAGGGGATAAAGAGCCCTGGGAGGTTTTCAGGGGGGAGCAGTGCCCACAGGTTTTGAGCAGGATCCCTGCAGTGACCACACACCCCCATGTCCCACAGAGAGCAGCAGCTGCTCTTTGGGAGGGCAGGAAGGAGGGATGGAGGAGGGAAGGCTGGAGGAAGGAGGGCTGTTTTGTTGCCCCATCACCAGCTGTGAAGAGGCTCATGTGCCAGCGGTTGAGTCTTAATTACACACACCTAATAAAGGGAAAGAGCTCATTCTCTCCAGTTTACATGGGAAGCAGCACTGTCTGAGAGTCAAGGGGACTATGAAGTTATAGATTAACAAAGAATTAAAAATCCCACCCCAAATATCTCCGACATCAGCCCAACACACAGATCCTTACTGGCTTTTGCTGCTTTGACAGATACAGAACACAGAAAAATGTGCAGATTTATGCCTGTCCCTGAGGCTCAGGCTTCTTCAGACACAGATCTTTAAATCATAATTTTAAGTGAAGGGAGGGGGCACTGGAGAAAACAAGAAGACACATCTGGGCATGAGGATGCAGAGGGTGAGAGCAGACTTTGCTGGCACATCCTACACAGTCCTCCCTCCCCAGCATGCAGTGATGCTTTACTTCAATAATCCTGCCCAAAGTGGGGGCAGTGACAGGGTGTCACAGCTCCCATGGGCTGTGGGAGCCAAGGCTGGTTCTGTGGGGAGTTGTAGCATCTTAGACAGGACCCATGTGTGAAGATTGAATGAGTTGGACAGCTTTCAGAGGTGTGGGTGTTTTTTGAGGAAAGGAGGAGAGTTCAGAGCTCTGGAGAAGCCCAGATCCAGAGCATGTGTGCAAGGAGCCAGGACCTAATGTCCTGATGTCTCAGTGATCCTACCACAGAGAGAGATGATCTCTTTGGTGAATTTATGCTTTGTCTTTGAGGTGGGAGCTGGACACTTCAGGCTCTGCTGGACCCCTGAGTGGTGCTGAGCAGACTCCTCAGTGTGTGCCTGTCACAGATCACTCTGCCTGCAGTCTCCCAACAGTTCCCTGTCTGCAGAGCACTGGGAAGATCATCACCACTCCCTGAGCAGGCAGGCCCCTGCTCCAACCCGCAGGCCAGCTGGCTCCCAGGTTCCCATAAAGCTTTAAAAGAAGCCAGACGACTCACAACTGAAAGCATGAGGTGTTTATTTGCACTGCAGACACATTAACTGCACTGAAAGCCAGCCCTGCTCCCTCTGCTGCCCAGCTAAGGTGGGTCTGTGTGAGGAACAGCTGACACAGATAAACGTCAGGAAAACAGCACAACATCCGTCCATGGGCCAGTGATTTCCCAGAAAGGGTGAGTTAAACTCACAGTCCACTTCCTACAGCTGGGCTCCAAAAGCTGCTGTTGCTGCAAATCACATTTTTGATGAAATGACTGAGCTCTTTGTAGTGGGGAACATCAAGATCAAAAACCGAAATACTGCTTGGGAGTCTCTGCTCCCTCCAAAGCAGAGATCTGTCACTCCCTGTGATGACAGACAGCTGCCCTTGCCATCACATTCTGCCTTCACAAGCCTTCACACCAGTGCTGCTTCTCTTTTTATTTGCACATCTAATTTTTACAAGTCATATCTAATGCCCTTACAAGGCTGGATGCAAGATGCAAGCACCCACCTGAAGATTTGCAAACTCTCCTGGCATTTTCCCGCTGAAAGAGGAGTTCAGGCTACTGCAATCATTCACCTTACAAAATAAAACCCCAACCAATAGCCTCCAAAAGCTTTAAAATGCCCATTTGTTAGTTCTGCTATGTGCTGCTCCAAAAGAGAGGGAGTAATGCCAAAAATGTCTTTTTCTTCTGCAAAGGAGGTGGGCAGTAGAGGATCCCACAGATCCTGAAACAGCTCAGTCACCCAGGAACTGGCACAGCTTAGTAATGTACTAAAACCCTGATTTTTTAATGAATATTTCCATTTCCAAAGCTCTTCCCCCGCTGCAAAAATTCACCCTCTCAGCTGTTCTGCAATGCAGGACCTCTCCTTAGGTGAAAGAGGGAATCCTGTCTCAAACCCAAGTACAGTAGAGAGGATGCAGTGGAGGGACAAGGTGTCATTCCCTCCCATCCCTCTGCCATAGAGGGGCTGGGGAGCAGGGGGATGTTAACCAGCTCAGACTGCAGCATGAGAGCCTGCAGGGAAATACTCTGGACTGGAGCAAACATGATCATCTCTTTCCATCTCCAGGAATGCTGTAGGCAAAATGGCTGGGCTGAGTAGTTTTGCTTTTGAAATCTGGTCCAGTTTTCTCTGCGATGCTGTCAGCCCTGTCTATCCCTTGTGTGCACGGAGCCTGTGACGCTGCTGTCACCATCTCTGCAAAGCAGGTGTCAGGGTGGGGGGCTGCCTCCAGGGAGAGGCCAAGCACAAGCTGATGTGGCAAAAGTGGGGGTGTCAGGTACCTCAGAGCTCATTGGAAGCCTCTCCCTTACAAAGATGGATGTTCCTCTTCTTCTCAGCTGCCTGGTAGGAGGTTTTGCGCAGGAAGGGCGGCCTCAGACACTGTCTGGCGCTTTGGTGGATGGTCCTCACTCGTGACCTCCAGTCTTTGCTGGCAATCACATAGAGCAGAGGGTTGAGGGCACTGTTGAGGCTGGCCAGGCCCCGAGTCACCTGGTAGGAAACGTAGACATCCTTTGAAGTCTGTGTGCAGGACCCTTGCAGTTGCCAGCGAAAAAACAAGTTGAGGTTTCTGAAGATGTGGTAGGGGAGGAAGCAGATGGAAAAGAGAACCATCACGAGAATCACCAGCCCGATGCTTCTCCTCCTGAGGCTGAGCTCCACGCTGTCGTTCCTGCAGAGCACGACCAGCACGTGGCAGTAGCAGCCGATGATGATGAGGAAGGGGATGACAAACCCGATCACGGTGACAGCAAAGGTGTAGGGCAGGTACACGCCCAGGCGCTCGTGTCCCGTCGTGTCGTGGCACTTGGTCCCCCGGTCATTCGTCTTGCTGAAGGCAAGATCAGGAGCAATCTGTGCAATCACCCACACCCAGACCGCCAGGCTGAGCCACCCCGAGCAGGCCACACCCCGGCACCTGCCCCGCGCCTTCAGCGGGTGCACGATGCCCAGGTAGCGGTGGATGCTGATGCAGGTGAGGAAGCCGATGCTGGCGTAGAGGTTGAGGTGGAAGAGGCTGCGGGTGAGGCGGCACCAGGCCTGCCCGAAGAGCCACACTCTGCCTCGCAGGTAGTAGCTGACGAGGAAGGGCAGCGTGCTGACGTAGAGCAGGTCGGCCAGCCCCAGGTTGCCCACCAGCAGGCTGAGGGGCTGGCGGGCAGCCTCGCGGGGCCCCGTGCAGAGGTGCCACAGCCCCAGCGCGTTCCCCAGCAGCCCCAGGGGGATCACGGTCAGGTACACGGCGGGCAGGAAGCGCTGGGTGAAGGCGGAATCCACGGAGCAAAGAGCCCGAGTGGCATTGCCGGGCCACGTGGAGAGAGCCGCCGCAGCCATGGGGCGCTGCTGCAGCCCTGCCCAGGGTGGCAGCTGGTGGCACTGCTCGGAGGCACCGGTGCCCGCGGCAGCAGAGGATCTTCCGGCGCACGCTGCGGCTCCTCTCGCCTCTCCGCTCCTGCTGAGCCCGGCCTGGGACTTCAGGGTGCTGGACTTTCCCCCGGGGCAGGGGGAGGATGTGCCGACAGCAGGCTCAGCGCAGCGGCTTCCGCCGCTCCCTCGGCGCCTCCCCCAGCCCACTTGAGGCTCTCGGAGCAGGGCGCCAGGGACACGCAGCCCCTCGGTTATTTTGGGCGCTGGGAGTGCCGTGAGGGAGCAGGAGGCAGGGAGGTGGCAGAAGGATGCCCGAGGAGGGGAACCGAAGCTTTCGGCATGTTTCTGTTCTGTCCCACTCGCGGTCAGGAGAAACCTCCCAGTTTTCCAGAGCAGGGGCTGGAAGGCTGCACCCCAGGAGCCGCCCTCACTGCCATTCCTGACAGCCTTTTTCCTGGCTTCAACGCTCCGAAATATCGGGAGCAGAGGTAAGGAGGAGACTGGCAGCGTCGATGCTGCCGTGGGGCTCACGGTGCCATCCCTGGTCCACAGGCAGAGATGAACCAGGCTGTCTGCCCCAGCGCAGGCAGAGCGAGCCCTGCTCAAGAGCTGCCCCCTCCCTCCAGCTGCTCCTGCTGCCTACTTCTATCTCCCCCAAGCACAAAAACCCCTTCCCCGTTCCTCGTTCGAGGGGCCCGGACCCGGGCAGGGAGGACGAGACGGGCAGTGCCCTTCCTCCGCTGCCACAGGGACCGTGAGGCACAAGATACCCAGACACTGTGAAACTGGGGCAAGAGCTAAAACCAGCGACCCCAAAACAGACCTCGAGGAAGGGCAGCCCCGACTGCATGGCTGAGCAGCTGCTGCGGCATAAACGGGTCCAGAAATATCTCGGATCTGCAGGCGCGGGAGTTCACAGGGAGGCAATCGCCAGGGAACAAGGTTTACCCTGATAAGCCATCGAAAAACGACCTTGGGGAAACGACTTGAGCTGAAAGGCTGGGCTCTGGAACTGCCACGAGAGCCTGCTTTCCGGGAATTGAATCCGGGCAGGGAGAGGGAGGGGGCCGGTATCTCAGCAGGTAGGAGGAGGAGGAGGGAGGGTGAGTCCTGCCCAGCCATCCCCACTGCGCATCCATCCCTCCTCGGGGGCAGCTGAACATCTCCGCTGGACCACGCTCGGGCACGGCTCCTCGGGGACACGGGGGGGAAGCCCAAGACGCAGACGGGGCGGTGGTGAGCTGCGTGTTGAGAGTACCGGTGTGTTTTTTGACTTCGGAAAGTGCTTGCTGGAGCAGATAAGCGGTGGGAAACGTGTGTTATTTCCTGGCGGTTAAATAAAATCTCACCACTGTGGGTGTGCCACCGAAAGGATGAAGTGTAGAAGCTGTTTCCGTGTGGTGAAGACACGGCTTTTCTGCGGTTTGCAGTGTTTTCTGTGCTCCCGGAGTGACAGCAGCAGAGGGGCTCCATGGGCGTGCACTCAGGGAAGTGGCTCCATCCTGCTCCTGCCCCCTTCACCTCTGTGCACTTCAGCTGCTCCTGCAGCCTGGGCTTGGGGTGACACTTACAGAGCAACTTCATGGAGGTGTGGAAGGGCAGGCAGAGCAAAGGAACAGACTGGGAGCAGTTCCCTTTGTCCCAGAGCATCAGCCTTTGGGGAAGCTGAGGCAGAGACAACAGCAGCCTGGGAGGACTTCAGTGATCATGGGAAGGGTCATGAACTGCTCTCAGCAATGCAGCAAAGCTTTCCCTGTCCCGAGAATGAAAGCTTGGAGCTGGTGCCTCCTGCCATGGGAAGAGAGGAGCAGGGCAGGGCATTGGAGGCGCCGCCCATGAACGGCTGGAGCCCCATGCCCTCCACATCTCCTGTTCCCTGGACCTGCTGGGGGCACAGCCACAGAGCTTTTCTCTTGTGCCTGCCTCTTGTGTGTTTTAGGTGTTCACTTGACCCATGGCTCCCCTCGCAGCACAGGAGCCAGCTCTGCCCAAACATCCAGCATGAGCACACTGGCTCCTGGCTCTGGCAGGCAACAGCAGTGCTGATGTCAGGATGAGAACACAGGGCCAAGACAGCTCCTGCAAACACATAACCTGAATCATGTGTTTCCAGGAAAAAAACCCAAAAAAAGCCATTTGATCTACTTGATTTTTTTTTTTTTCAATTGAGCACTGCATTCCTGTGCTCTGTTTCTGAAAGTGTTTTGCTTTAATGAGGGGCTCATCCAGCCCTCTCTCAGCCACCTCTGTGCATTTAAAAATCATCAGTCGTGAGAATGGCTCGGAAAAGAAATTCTGATGCATGTTGTTTACTCACCCAGTAAGACAGTTTTCCTTCAGCTGCTGCGTGTGCTTGCACAGAAATGAGCTGTGATCTGCTGCTCATCACAGCGGATCCCAGGCTGTGTGCAGATGTGGCCTTGTCCCTTGAGGACAGGAGTGAATTTTCTTTTGATTTGGGGATTTTTATCTTTACACATTACCTGTGGATGGGATGGAATATTTCTCTGTTGCCCCACAAGAGCAGGCAAAGCCAGGACCCTGCGTCAGAGCCTCAAATAACCACGTTTCCAGGGTAGCAGGGCTTTAGAGGGAAGTATTGTGAGACTGGCAATCAAATTGCAAGAGTTGATTTCCCTGTATTCATAGGGAAAAATAACTCTGATTTATTTGGAATCATTAATTCATTATTTAGATGCTTAGTGAATCAGGGAGACATTCTGCAGGGGAAAAAAAAGATAATTATAGCAGAGGTGTGTTGAGTCATTTTCTCGAGATGAGAATTGCAGATTTCTGCCTAAACAGTGACCTTCTGATTTTTGCCATCACCCAGAGGTGGCTAGGAGGATCTGGGAGTGTATGACAGCCCTGGCAACTCACCCAGCCTTGGTGGCTGAGTCCCAACATGCTTGAAGAAGAACTGGCTTAAAACCAGGATTTTCAGTACCCACAACATGTTTTATCCATGTCAGACGAGGAACGTGATGGTTTTGAAGTCTACATGAGCTTTAGGTCACCACTTGTTTGGCATGGCCAGCAGAGAATTAAAAAAGTCAACCAAAGCTGCTTGTTCTGTGATTTGCTGCCTGCTGGAGGTTCACCACATACCCGTATCAAACAGAATTAATTATTTGTATTCAGGCTGAGCACCAGATGACTGCAGTAAATAATTCTCTTTGTAGGCAATGTTTTACTGCGAGAGCAGTGAGGTTTCTTTTTTTCTTTCTTTTTTTTTTTTTTTTTAACCCCCAAGAGGTGACTGAACCACATCCTTGATTTTCATTTTATTTTCAGTTCCTCGCAGGGCCTGAGGGAGTGGGTGGGTTCCCTTGGCTCTGCTGCCTTTGCTGATGCTGCTGGGGAGGCTTTTCCTTGGGGTTTTTCCCCTTCACCCCCAGATCTGCCCTGGTGTAGGCTGCTCTGGTCAGGAGCACAGTCAGCTGTGATGGTGGCTGCATCATGCTGGGGAAATCCAGGGCAACTGGAGGAAGTGTGGGCCTGGCAGTAGGAGGGCTGAGCTGTAGGGGAGTTTGGGCATTGATTTTTGGGAGGCTGAGAAGAGGCTGTGCCTGTGGCTGCAGACACAGCAGCAGTGCAGCCCATGCCATGCCCTGCCCTGCTCTCCTGCACATCCCAGCACTGGAGACCTGGGCACTGCTATGGCCAGGGCTGGTGCCACCAGCAGAGCTTATGGCTGGGTAAGAGTGAAGGGTATAACCCAGAATACAATGAACTGTAATAATGTGTTCAGTGCTTTCATTCACTTTTTTTCTTCTTCTTCTTTTTCCCTCCCTTACTCTAAGCAGCCTGAATTGAGGTGCCTCCAAGCTGCCCCACCCTGTGCCAGGACTTTCCCTCACCCACCGAGCTGGCCCTGAGCAGCAGGGCTGGGCTCACCCCGCACAGACAAGCTCCACACCTGGATGAGCACATCTTTATTTTTAGTTCAAGAAATACGCATCTAAAAAGTCCATTTCTCTCCTGGACACGCCACCCAAACCGCTGCTCCTTCCAGCTGCCCTTCCCGTGGTGGAACGCGTTCCCTCTGCACATTTGTGCGAGGCCGTTAGAGGGCATTTGGGTTTCATTTTCCATCACCCACAAGGACTTTTTACTGGGAGAAAGCACAGCCAGGGCAGCCGAGCAGCTCTCCCGCGCCGACTCCTGCACGGCTGGAGCAGCTCCAGCCCTTCGGGAGACGGCCCCGACTCGTCTTTGCGATTTGTTTTCCTTTTCCCCGCTTCTCCCTTGGCCCCGGCTCGCGGGGAATGTGCTCGGATGCGGGCGGTATGTCTGGTGCTGCGGAGGCTCCGCTGTCTGAGCTCCTCGTTTGCCGGGGCCCTGCCAAACCACCAGCGCTTTGGAGAGGAGGAGGCCAGGCAGGGCGGGAAGGCTGGTGTTTATTCTGGAGGGATGAGGGGAAGGTGCATGAGAGCTGCCATCAGCAGGACCCTGCCCGTGCTCGGGGAGGCGGCTGCTGGGTTGCAGGGTGGGTACCGCGGGCTGGCTGAGCTCCTGCATGGCTGAGCCCAGCCTGGTGTGGCAGTGGCTTGTGGGGTGCAGCTTGGTGACCTGCTCCCTCCCTGGGGGGCCAGGGCATGAGGGTTCTCTCCAGGGATTTTGGCTCCCAGGTGCTGGAGATGGCCTCTCTTGAAGACCCTGCAAAGCAGAGCTGCATGACGTAGCAGAGGAGCAGCATCACCTGTTCAGAAGCCCCACTGATCCAGAAAAGGACCAATTCCTGGTTTCTTGGGTGGGTTTATGCTTGGAGCAGGATTTCCCCATTTCCCATTTCATTCAGCCTAAGGAACTCAGAATGCTGCCCAGTAATCCTGCCTGGGGCAGCAGAGTGTGCAGAGGAGGCATGTGATGGGTGACACGGGGATCTTGTTCTCTGTTTCCAGCCTCCTCTGCAGCCAAAGTCCAGAATTTCTTCTCTGTTTTCCCAATGGGAACATCCTCCCTCTTCACCATAACCACAGTGCCGTGGGTGTGTGCCAGACTCTTTGCTGGGATGAGGCATTGGCTCCAGGGTGGATCCAGGGTGGGCACAGCTACAAATGACCTCCTCTTCCCCTCTGGAAAGGCAGAATGAAGATCAGTGGGGAGATGGAGAGGGGTACTGGTGTGCCCCCCGCAGCTGGGGAGCAGGGGCACGTGGCAGTGGCAGTGAGGGGAAAGGAAGTGCCACCTGCATGCCAGAATCAGCACCGTGTCCACACTGGGGCTGTGTCAGGCTAATAAAGGGGTGGCAGAAACACCTCCCAGGTGTGCCCAGGGAGCCCGGCAGGAGCTGCAAATCCAACTCTGCCCATAGGGGCGGGCCGAGCTCACCTGTGTGGGATACACAGCTGGATGCAGACATGCAGAGACCCCAAAATTCTGCTCTGCACCTGCCATCGGCCGTTTTCCAAGCAAAGTTTCAGGACCTGTTTCTTGAGTCCCTGAGACACGGTGAGCCCATGGCTGAGGAGGGCTGATGGGGGGCCCGCAGGTGAGTGGGGCTCGTCTTGGCTGGCACTTCCCTTTGTCAGTCAAACGAGTTGCGTGCCCAGAGGCAGCAGCTCCACCCAGCCCTCACTCACCGCTGGGAAGGCTGCCGGCGGGGCCGGGCAGGGTCTGGCCATGCAGAGCCGCCTCTGGGTCTCCAGCCGGCAGAAGCGGTTCTGGTTGGACACGCGGGTGGCAAAGCCCAGCCCGCAGGTGGCCGAGCAGGCGCTCCACTCCGTGCCCCACTCCTGGCACGGCTGTCGCAGCAGTGGGGACACTGCCCCGGCGGCTGCAAGAGAGGACATGAGCGGGGAACAGGGTGATTGGAGGCAGGTGCTGTGCAGTTGCCCGGTGATGCTGCAGGCGCAGCCGTGCGCGGCAGAGAAAGGCGAGAGGTGTCTCCCGCTGGTGTTTCACAGCCTGGGGCGAAGGGACCGACCCCAAACGCTTGCGTGGGCATCCCCTCCCTGGAGCCGCCCTGCATCTTACCTGCCCGGGCATCCCGGAGGAGGAGCTGGTCCTGGGCTTCACAGATCCACTCCGGGCAGCACTTCCCCGGGATCTCCACACGCCGGGGGTAGGGGCAGTCCGGGGTGGGCAGCCGGACATCCTCCCGGCAGAGCGGGATGCAGTTGAAGCCCCCGTCCAAGCAGTGGCACTGGATTTTGCAGCTGGGCTGGAAAACCTCCCCCTCTCGATAGACGCGGCCGTTCACTTCGCAGCCCTCCTCATCGTCTTCAACTGCAATGCCAGCCGGGCAGCCCGTTAGGGACACAGTGACAGAGAGATGGAGATGGCACGGGGCAGTGCTGGGGGTAACTGTGGGGCTGAACAAAGGGACTGAAGTGGGGGGACCCCAGAAGTGACTGAGCAGTGTGCAGGGCAGACACGGGTGTGCAGCAGCACGTGCATCACCCAACCTCCTCCTCTCCCCTGCCTTCTCTCCTCATGTCTCTGTTTTTTTCAAAGCAACAGCTCACGAGCTGTGAGAACCCCCCCTGCCCTTTGGCTCTGAGCCTGCCTTCAGGCGTCCCAGGCTAGGAAAAGTTTCTCTGAGGTTTCTTTGCAGGACCCCCAGGCTCCAGCCTCGGCTGGGTGACTGCAGTGTCCCTGGGATCCCCCCTGTCCATTCTCACTGAAACCACCCTAAATTCTCAGTCAGAAAGCAGCACAAGAGCTGGCAGGAGATGGGGCACAGCCCCGGGGCCAAGCTGCATTCATCATCCTCAGGAAATCTGCTTTCCTAGCCTTAACCACTTCCCTGCTGGTGCTGCGGGATGCCTGTAGCCATGTGAGATCATGACTGGAGCTGGGCTGTGTGCTGGGCTGGAGTGTGGGGGTATCCCCGGGGAAAATGGGCACCCCGGTGCTCACAGTTGCAGGTGCCTGCTGTCCCTGCAGATGCTGAGCTGTAGTCACAGACGAGGCCCTGGCCGTGGTCACAGACGTGCAGGAAGTCGCAGGGCTCTCCCAGGCGCCGCGCACAGATCTTGCAGCAGCCACACCCATCCAGGACCAGGGGGGACCCGCGGGGGCAGCGGGGTGGCACCCAGGGGCAGTAGCATGGTCTCCGGCACAGCTGGGCACAAACCTGTGGAGGCAAAGCTGAATCCATACAGGTGTTTCTTGGCTAACAGCTGCTTTGTCACCGGGACAGCTGGGTAACTTTGTCTCAGTCATGGGGACAGATTTTTGGTGGAGGGAGGCTCTGCAAATCCACGGGAATATCTTAAAGCATCCTGGAGAGCCGCTGTCCCTTTTGAAGGGCACCTATGGAAAAGCATGGAGAATCCAGGATGCTCAGAGGATCAGCACCCTGCAAGATGGGGACTTCAGTGTGCCACTTCTCTGAACACACAGCAGGAGGATGGAGCTACAAGGTGAACAGCCCAGGCAGTGGGGGTTATTTAATGAGGTCAGCAGCCCCAAGCAGCCCAGTGGGAGAGAGGAAAGGAGGGAGGGAGAGAGGGAAAGCAGCCCACCCCCATGCCTGCCCCCAAGGCAGCAGGCTGTGCCCAGCTGGAGAGGTGGCTTTGAGGGATTGAATTCACATGGAGAGTGCACAGCATCTCACTCCTAACAGTCTTAGGAGCTCTCATTCATGCCAAAAACCAGGACATTGCATCAGCAGTGTGGGAATCTGAAGCCAGACAGACCTCACTGCATTCCTCACTGGTCCAGCTGCATCCTCTGCTTGTCCCTGGCTGCAGCATCCTCACCTGGCCTGGCCTACTGGGCGGGGAGCCCAGAGATAGGCACGTTTTCAAGGCCTGGGAGCTGTTTTCCCTCGGGGCTAGACTGAGCAATCACTTTGGCAGGGCTGTGCACTGCAGTCCTTTGCCTGCTCAGCCAATTGTCTGCCAGGGAGGTGCCCACAGGAGTTTGCCTGGCAGGTGATGTGGATGTTTACACCCTTGGCTCATCCTGCTTGCACACCCACCCTGGCACCAACAGCTTCTTTAGGCAGCTCTTGAGCTCCCATCATGTCACATGTGACAGAGCTATTGCACACAGAGCCTGAAGCCACGAGAGTTGGCTCTGCAGTTTGGAAGTGAATCCTTTGCCAGTACTGGCCTGGGAGTGCATGTGAGCCCCCTGGCAGCCCTGCTGCTCAGCACCATGCACATGCTGCTGGATGCAGGGCCAGCCTGTGCAGCACAGCAAGCACGCAGCCAAAACACTCATCCTGCCCTAGTCCAGGTACTGGTGTGACTGCTGAGTCTGCCAGGAGAGTGAGGGGTTCAGCCAGACCATGTAGGTTTTAGATACCATTTGTCTTCCAGTTTCTCCCAGTGGCATCAGGTCTGACATGAGTCAGACAGAGAGGGTAGCTACTGGTGCTCTAGCTGCTCCCCATTTGCAGCACTTCAGATGCTTTTCATGGGGCTGTAGAAGTGTCAGTGCCAGTAACTGGAGTTAAAATATATCCAAAATGGATTGGGTAATTTGGGTTTTGTTCTAGTTCTGTCAGTGAGCAGCATTATTAATGTGGCAGGGACCGAGGGACTGGCTGTGGTGGCCAGGTTTGGGCTGACAGCACGATGCTCCTTGGTGATTCTCCAGGCACTCATGAGCACCTGGGGCAAGAATCATTGCTCTGTTACAGCTTACACAGCCAGCCAAGGGCATTTTTCATCTTTCAGGAGGTGGTTATTACAAATCGATGTTTTAGAAAGATTAGCCAAGCCATAAATTCATTTCCCCCTGCTCCTTGTAATTTACTTGTCTTTAGATGACAATGTGGCTCCTGTCAGAGATCTGAACTTTCTGGGAAAAGTGTCAAATAGGCACGACGTTGCCACGACATCCCTGCCTGGGGATTCGAGCAGCAATTAGAACTTGGAGCTGAGATGCCCCAAATTTTTTAACATTCCTGTTCTCTGCACAGGCAAATATTTTCACTCAGAGTCCAAGAGAAAAAAAAAATCTCTACAACAACCCAAATCCCATCGGAGGCACTGGCTTGGTGTGAGCGTTCCGAGAAGTGGGGAGAGCTGAGTAATGCCAGGGCTGCTGCTCGTGGCTTGGCCCCTGCCTCGGGAGCCTGGGCGGGGATGGAGGAGCCCGGAGGAGCCGCTCCCGCCCAGCTCGCTGGCTCTCGGGGACCGAACGCAGCCCAGCCCGGAGAGCCGCAGGGACGGCGAGCGAGCAGCACATTGCCGGCATTCCTGCGCGCTCCAGAGCGGAGCCCTGGGCCCAGGAACGCTGCGACGCTGCTGCTCCATCTCAAACACCTCTCCCGAGCACAGCTCTGCCCCCTGCATCAACACAGCCTGGCTGCCGGCCGGCGACAGCCACCGGGCTCCTGGGGACAGCCCAGCCCCTCCTGCACCCCACTCTGCCAGAACCGGGTGCTCCACGGCTGAAGCTGCCCCATCTCCCTTACCTTGGAGAGAATGCAGAGGAGGGAGAGGAAGAGGAGCTGCTTCTCCAGCTGGAGCCTCATGGCGCTCTCCCCTGTGCCACTTCAGCACATCGCCCCCCAGGCAGTTTGGAGGCAGCGGCGTGTTCGCAGGTTTTAAAGCCCAGAGCAGGTCCTGCTGGTGTTTATACTCTCCCTGCTCTGATGTCACTCACAGGCTCCAATATAAACATGAGTAGGTTTGGACAAGCCTCAAGATTTTCTTTTTTTTTTTTTCCTTTCTTTTTTTTTTTTTTCCAGCCCACATTCCAGCTGCCATTTCCACTCTTCTCAAGGTGAGAATATGCTGTCCACGGAGACAAGGAGTGAAGGGCAGGGATGCTGTGCTGCCCCTGGGGAGCAGGGGGCAGAGGCTGGGGAACCAGGCTGGTGGGGTGATCCAGCTCCCTTCTCCTAGCCTGGGAGGGAAGCTTCATGCCCTATCCTACTGATACCAGGCAGAGCTGGCATCTTCCTCCTGGGATTTGAAGGGATTGCTGGGACTGTCCCTGCTGCTGCCATGGGACAATGCCGTGACCAGGCAGCAACAGGACATGCAGCCCTGTATTTAATGCTGCACCCAGTGCATGGCAGGCTGTGGAAGAGGGGTGAGCCACACAAGGGAGCTGGAAATGGATTTGCTGTGGTGGTGCTGGCACATCATCCCCATCCTGAGAGGGACTTGTGGCCACCCTGGGAGGTTGCTGGAGTGGGCTGGTTGGATGCACATTGTGTTGCATTGTCCTGGGTACCTAATGCAGAGAAGGCTGCAGTCTGACCCTGCTGTTTACAAGCTTTGTAAGTGTAAATTCAATCCCTGAAGTATTATGATCATCTTAATCATTTGTGAGAATTAGAAATCCAAGTTTGGGGAAGAAAAGCTGGTGCTCAGCCATTGCTTCCCAATGCTTTCTCAGTCTGCCCTGTGCAAGCTTTTCTCTTGTTCCCTGTGATGGAGCAGGTGAGGCTGGCTCTTAGGAAAGACAACCTTAAGCACCTCAAGACCTACACTAGACAGAGCCACTTCTCCATATTCCCATTCCCAGATCTTATCACAAGATATGAGAGGACAATGTGTGAGCCCAGAGCTCAAAGGAGAGGGCAGAGCACAAGGATGCAGGATGCAGGATGCAGGATGTCCTGCAGCTCTCCCTGGTCCTCTCCTGCACCCCTGCCCCTTGCCTGCACGATGTGTTCTGGGGCCAGTACTGCTCCTGTGCTGGCCCAAGGGATGGATGCTGGTGGCTTGCACAGACTCCCTGTATCACTCAGGCAGGATGAGAGCTGCTGCTAGATCTCAGGAATGTGCTGGCAAACACACAGGAGGTGCTGGCTGCTGTGAGCAGAACACCAAAACCATGCAACTAAGAGTGATGCTCCATCTCTCCCTCTGGCCTTTTCCCCCTCTGTTTTGCTTTTGTGGAACAGGTTCTGAGTCACCTGAGCAGCAATCCTGACAGCTCCAGCTTGCCAGAGCCTGGAAGCCAGGGCATGGGGCAGGGAGGAGCACAGACTGATCTCTCACATTGCCACCCCAAATCTCCACTTTGGCTCTGCTTCATTAGCTGCAGTCAGGCTGTTAACGAGCTCATGGCAGCTTGTGGGAATACCAGAACACTTTCCAAAGGTTGCTGCCACTTATGCAAGCACCAGAGCCTCCTCTGTGCATGTTGGAGCTCCGTGCATCAGCCAGGCCATGCCTGGAGGTCAGGGATCTGCTCTGGCAGAGGAGGCGTGAGCACAGCACGCTGCTGTGAACTCGCTGGCAGGGGGGTGGATCAGGACCCACTGACAGGTGCTCACAAGCCCCAGGGTTTGATACCTAAGGCTGGAGACACCTCCCATGTTCCACTTTCTGCTCTGGAGCTGGTGCCCTCCCACTGGCTACGGCTCAGCCAAACATCCTGGGAGTGGCTTGGGAGAGCCAAAGTGCTGATCCAGCCTTCCCTCATGGGGACAGCTCAGGACTCCCTATTAATGGCCATAAGTTCATTTTCCAGGTAGAAATCAGGTGCCAGTGCTGGTAGCAGAAATAAAGGCCTCTCCTTTCCCACAGTGAATGGCCCTTACAGCAGCTGACACACCGGTGTGTGAGGTGTCAGGGGGCAGCAGGGCAGGCTGAGGCTCAGGGCTGCCCAGGGGAGCTGACTGGACATTAAACCCCTGTCACCTGATGTGTTCTGGCTCCAGGGTCAGCTCCTTTCTTTACTCTCTCCTCACTCTGAACGAGAGGGGACTTTGCTTCCCCCACACCTGATGTCACTGAGATTTAGAGGTAGTGAGGTGACATCCCTGCCATGGTTTGACATCACCAGGAAGCTGTCAGAGCTCAGGCAGTGACAGAGAACCTGAGTCAAGCCCGAGTCAAGTCAACACCCCCAAGCCAAGCAGTCAGATGGGGCCAAACCCAGCATCCCATGCCTGGCAAGCTGCCCACACTTCCCATGGCATTGGCAATCCTCACTGGTACCTTGCTGGGTTTTAGAGGTGCCCAGTGGAGTTGGCTGGAGGGGTACCCACAAAGTCTCCCATGATCTGCCTGCCCAAAGAGGATTCTCCTGGGTGATCTGGGCTTTGGGTTCCCCTCTCCCACCTCTCTGGGTCCCACTTGCCTGCCCAGCTGGCTGTGCTGGCACTGCAGGGCCTGCAGGCAGAGCCTGCCACAGGAATTCAGCCCCTGCACCAGTTTTGATGTGCAAAGCTGCACCAGAACAGCACATTAGCAGTTCATTTTATAAATACTCAGTTATAGCCCTTCCCTCTGGAGCTTGTACCCTATAAGTGTTCTGTACCATACGTGTGATTTCAGAGCTAGTAATTAAGTCCATATGTCTCGCTCTGCAGTTTCCATGGTATTATTGTCAGGGTTTTTTTGGTTTGGTTTTTTTTTTTTTTTTTTGGGGGGGGGGG
>VZUI01042231.1:0-39265 GCA_013401135.1 Cettia cetti | reverse complement strand
AGGGCCTGAAGGGGCTCCAGGAGAGCTGGAGAGGGGCTGGGGACAAGGGATGGAGGGACAGGACACAGGGGATGGCTCCCAGTGCCCGAGGGCAGGGCTGGATGGGAGAATGGGGAGGAATCTCTGCTCTCACCCATCTCTCAGGGCAGATCAGAGCTGTCCCCATGGCTGTGGTGTGAGTCCATGTGGGTCCAGGTTGTCCTGCAGGAACATGGCCAGGTTTTCTCCCTGCTCCTTCTCAGGGACTTCCTGTGCTGTTTCTGCAGCATTTTGGGGTTTGTCATTGGGGAGCAGCCACCACAACCTCGCTGAACCTCTTCTAATCCACCTCCAGGCCTGTGGCTGCTGCTGGAGCAGCTCTGATCCAGCAGGGAAGTGCCCAGGCAGAGGTTCCCCATCTTGGGAAATGCTGAACATTGACCAGGCCTGGTGGAATCCATGGCTTTGTGCAGAACCTTGGGAAAGGACAAGGCCAGGAGGGGACAGTGCTCCAGTGTGACCCTGGGGACAGCTTTAGGTGCTGGGAAAGGCTTTGGGTTCAGTCCCTGAGGTCTGCCTGTGCTGCATCCCTTGGATTTTTAATCTCCTCGAGACCTGGTGGTGTTTGGGTGGTGCTGGCAGGGCCAGGCCCCATCAAAATCCCTTGCATTATTTATCAGCTGATTTAATAGAATTGCTCAGCCTCACATCCTTGCTCAGGGATTTGTATCCGCCTCTGGTGCTTCCCTCACTCCCCACTTAATGCCAGTGGTGGGGGGGAATCCTCCCTCCTCCTTCCTCCCTCCACAATGTGAATAAAAATGGGGAATAAAGGGAATAAAAAGATTATTTTAATGCAGCGAGCCAGGCTTAAGGAGAGGTATAAGCAGCAAATAAGTGATGTGCTGATTATTATTTTTTAAGCTGAAAATCTGAGCCCTGTGGAAGAGTTTCTATGAAATGATGTTAAAGTTAGGCTGATTTTGAACCTACATCCTGCTTGGAACTGCGAGCCCCCAAAGAGCAGCTGCTTCCAGTGACTTTACAGCTCAGGAAAAATACAGAAAGCCACTGAAACTGAGCTTTCCCAGTAGCAGGTAGGCAAGGAAAGGTGTTTAATCCTGGGGAAGGCAGCTCGTGGAGCATCGTGCTGCAAAGGCAGCGATTCCAGAAGGATTAAAACTCTGGGAGTGGACACGGAGTGGGATAAATGAAGCACATGAGGGATCTGGGAAGGGAGGGAACCCAGCTGTCTTGTGCTGCTTAATCCAGGCTTTGCAGCCTTCCAGGCTTTACATTTTTCATCCTTTATTCTTTTTTGCCGTGTAAGTGTAAAACCACCGCCCAGGCTGGCGGCTTCTCCTGCCGCCTGCGTAATCCCGGAGTGTGCTGAGCATTTCTCATCCCACAGGCAGCAGGGTGGGAAAAGCAGGGCCCTTGACTCAGCAGGAAGCGTGGCAGGGATGCTCTGCCAGCCTTCTGAGGGGAAAACGAGCTGCTTTGGGGAGCTGGGGCTCTGCAGGGAAGGGGAGGTGGTGTCTGGGGGGGTCAGTACGCCATGAGGATGCAGACAGGTCATGGAATTGTGTGGGAAAAGCTCTGAGGGAGCAGCTGGGGAGGGAAAAGCCAATTGTGCTGTTTTGCAGGAGCAGCGTGGTCAGGGAAAATGTAGCTGGGTCAGGCCTGGGGCAAAGGGAAGCTGCTGAGCACACGCTGCTGCTGCTGCTGCTGCTGCCCCAATTCTGCCACGCTGGCCGTGCCCTCCTCTCCTCCTTCCTGGGGAAGGGCCCAGGTGTCCTCACTGCCTCCATGAGCAGGGCCTACTTTAGCCTGGAATGCAGCAGGGCACAGGGGAGCCAGAGGCAGCAGCGGGGCACCGAGTGAAATTTAATTGGGATAATATGGGTCAGCACCAACAACCTACTTCTGCCAGCCCGCCCAAATAACCTGGTTTGAGCTGTGCCAGGCCTCCAGCCCTGCTGCAGCCCTGCCTGCATCAGTTCCTGCATTCCTGCCCTGATCCACAGCCCTGCCTGCATCAGTTCCTGCATTCCTGCCCTGATCCACAGCCCTGCCTGTATCAGTTCCTGCATTCCTGCCCTGATCCACATCCCTGCATCCCTGTCTGCATCCCTGCCCACATCTCTGTATCCCTCTCTACACCTCTTTCTCCATCCCTGCTCACATCCCTTCCTGCATTTCTGCCTCTATCCCTGCTCACATCCCTGCCCTCATCCCCATGGGCTTGGAGAGCTCCCCCCGCTCACAGCCTCAGCTTTTCCAGGCTGGGAAATGTCAGAGCCAGCACAACCCACAGTAAATTCCTTTTCAAAGGTATGGACTGTGGAAATACAAACTGCACAGGGATTTTTTTTCCCACACTTTTTTCTTCCTTTCTTGCTTTTTTTCCCCCTCTTTTTTCATATTTTTATTTCTCTTTTTCCCCCTTCCTTTTATACCCTTTTTTCCTCTCCTTTTCCTCTTTTTTTTCCCCTCAGAAACCTGCTAAGCCCTCCCCCGTTCCATGTGGCTCCTCCACCTGCACACTGGGATGTGGCCCTCAGCAGATGCCTCGCTCACTTCACGGCTGTCTCAGGGATGTGAAACCCTCACAGCCCCAAGATAACGGGGTTTTACCCCACAACCCATGCCTAAAACACACCAAATCCCCCAAAATTGTCCCAGAACTCTCATCTCCACGTGGTGCAGCCACTGTTGGAGTAGCTCTGAAGGCACCAGCTCTGGATGCTGTGAAAAAAATGGAAAAGAAATGGAATTCCTGAATGGTTTGGGTTGGAGGAGACCTTGAAATCATCCAATCCCACTCCCTGTCATGGGCAGGGACAATTCCCACTACCCCAAGTTGCTCCAAACCCTATCCAGCCTGGCCTTAAACACTTCAAAGGATGGAAGGAAAATTAATACAACTAAAAAAAAAAAAAAAAAAAAGGTAAAAAAAATTAAAATTCCCAGCCTTGTTCCTTCCATGACAAGGATGGGAAGAGAAATACCAGGCAGCAGCCCTGGGAATTCTGTCTGCACACTCAGCTGGGCTGTGACCTGTTTGCTGTATTTGAAACTTGAAATAGAGCCTTATGAGTAATGTGGTTCAGGTGCTTATCACCAATTAATTAATTCTTTTGCACCGTGGATACCTAATTAAAGCAGTCTCAGGTAATTCCTGTGGGGGGGAGGGGGCTCAAATTAATGGGGCTGCTTAATGGGGTTGTTTCTCTGCTGATGTAACTTGTTGGGTGATTCCCAGAGGCTGGAAAGGGTCATTGGGCTCCCTGTGAGTGTTACTTAAAATAAAATTCTAATAAAGGTTTGATGGGGGTGAAATCATCGGAGGGTGGTTTCTCATCACGAGGATTTCTGCAGCCCAAGAGGTTTTCTGCAGGAGGTTTTTTTGGGGAAAAAAAAGTGAGGCTCTAGCCAAAAAAAAAAAAAAAAAAAAAAAAAAAAAAAAAAAAAAAAAAAAGAGAGAGAGAAGGGATTTGGGGTTTATTTGAAGTGAAAACTGATTTTCAGAGGAGTGGGCCCAGCCATGGCAAAATCAGCATTCTCCTTCCCATTCCCTGTGGTCACATGGAGGGTGCCCCTAAAATAAGATCTTTTAACCAAATCAGGGCAAAGTCTTGTCCCAGTTCCTCTGGGGTGGCTGTGTCCCTGTGCCAGTGAGCAGGGATTGGTAAATCATGGGATCAGTTGGGTGGGAGAAGATTTTTGAGATCATGGAGTTGAACCCCAGCCTTGAATTTGGGGTGATCTGTGTGAGGCTCAGGGTGGGTTTGTCCTTTTCTAAATCCTCTTGGAAATGTGATGCTGGGAGGAACAACTTCATTTGCAGCTCTCCCTTCATCTTCCCTTTCAATCCTCATTTCCCATCTTCCCATCAAGATCTTTATCATGACCCTGGCCAATACTTAAGAGCAGGATGTTAAAAACTGAAACCCATGACTGGATATGTTAATTAACATGGAATAATAGCACTTGGCTGCTTCCCTTAATTAAGGGTCAGGAGTTCAGAGCTGGATGAGCAGATAAGGAAGGAATTCCTGACTAGGAGGGTGCTGAGGTATTGGCACAGTTGCCCAGAGAAGCTGTGGCTGCCCAGTCCCTGGAATTGTTCAATGCCAGGCTGGATGAGCAACCTGGGCTAGTGGGAGGTGTCCCTGCCCATGGCAGGGGTGGGAATGGGATGAGCTTTAAGCTTTCTTCCAACCCAGAGCAGCCTGGAATTCTGTGATCTGTGTCCTGCAGATACTCTGATCCATCCATGCATTTTGGGGAATTTTTGAAGCTGTGTGTTCTCCTCTCCTCCACTCCTGTGCTGCAGCAGCCCCCAGTCTCCCTGTGACCTCTGGCTGTTGTTTAACATTTTATTAAACCTTAAAAACCCAACCCAACCCCCCCAAAAAACCCCATTAAACCTTCAGGCATTTTCATTTTTTGGTGAAGTGCAGCCGTGGCAGGGCTGAGCCCTGGTGGAGAGCAGGGGGTTGGAGCTGGAGCTGGTGTGACAGGATGTGTGCCCTGATCTGTCCTGCTGGGGTGTCACAGCCTGGGACAGGCCCCCTCCCTTCTGGGGCACAGCAGGAGGAGATGCCAGCCTTGCTCCCCAGGCTCTGGGCATCCTTATTCCCTGGTGTTTGGGCATCCTCATTCCCCAAAATTTGGACATCCTTATTCCTCAGGATCTGGGCATCCTTGTTCCATGGTGTTAGGGCATCCTCATTCCCCAGAATTTGGACATCCTTATTCCTCAGGATTTGAGCATCTTTATTTTCCAGTATCAGGGCATCCTTATTCCCTGGTATTTGGGCATCCTCATTCCCCAAAATATGGACATTCTTATTCCTCAGGATTTGGGCATCCTTATTCCCTGATATCTGGGCATTCTTTTTCCCTGGTATTCAGGCATCCTTATTCCTCATTATTTGGACGTCCTTATCCTTCAGTATTTGGACATTCTTATTCCTCAAAATTTGGACATCCTTGTTTCCAAGTATTTGGGCATCCTGATTCCTCAGGATCTGGGCATCCTTGTTCCCTGGTATTAGGGCATCCTCATTCCCCAAAATTTGGACATCCTTATTCCCTGATATCTGAGCATCCTTATTCTCTGGTATTTGGGCATCCTCATTCCCCAAAATTTGGACATCCTTATTCCTCAAGATTTGGACATTTTTATTCTCTGGTATTTGGGCAGCCTTATTCTTCAGGATTAGGATTTCCTTATCCTGCAGTATTTGGACATTCTTATCCCTCAAAATTTGGACATCCTTGTTCCCAAGTATTTGGGCATCCTTATTTCCCAAATATCTGGAATCCCTTTTTCCCTCTGGATGGGCTTTCTCATCCCTCAGTAGTTGGGCATCCTTATTCCCTGATATTTGGGCAGCCCTGAATTCTCCAGTATCTGGACACCCTTATTCCTCAATATTTGGGCATTCTTATTCCCCAAGTATGTGGGAATTCTTTTTTCCTTCTTTATGGGCATCCTTATCCCTCAGTCTTTGGGTATCACTATTCCCAATTTGGGAATATATATATTTGGCTATCTGGGAATTCCATATTTGCCCTTTATGTGGGTGTTTGTATTCCTTGGTATTTGGGCATTTTTGAATTCCCCAGTAATTTGGGAATTCCTCAATATTTGGGCATGTTATTCCTTGGTATTTGGGCATTCTTTTTCCTCAGAGTTTGGGCATCCTCATTCCCCAGTACTTGGCCAAAGTGAGGGAACACCCAGGGCCTGATCTGCTCCCACCACTGGGATTGTCCCTTGTGTGCACCAACACTTTTTTTCCCAGGGTTTCCCCCCAAATAACAACCCTAGAGCACACTGGGGGTTTTCTCAACTACCAGTGCATTTCCTAGTGGCATTCCCATGGTTCTGGACCCTTTTTCCAGCCCTGGAGCAGGTCTGTGCTCCCTCCCTGTGGCACTGGGATGGAGAGAGCCCAAATCTTGTAGGAATGGTGGCAGGAGGGAGCAGAGCAGGCTGGTCCTTCACCTGAACAATCTCTTTTTTTAAAAAAACCACAAAACCCCTAAAAAACAAAACAAGGAAGTGGAGGTTGGTTCCTGTTTGCTCGGCTTTGAGCCGTTAGGGACCTGAGAGAAAACAAACAGCTGAGGTTCCCTCTGCACGTGGTGCCCACAGGGCAGGGACTGCTCCAGGGAAAAGGGACAGACCAGGAATGTGAGGCCAGAGCCTCCTGACTCCATCTGGGCACACAAGGTGGGTGAAGGGCACATCCCATCCCTGACACAGCCGAGCCCAGTGCTGAGCTCTTCCTTTGAAGCAAAATTCGGGAAGAGATCAACACGCTTTGCCTTGCCTTGGTAATTCCCATCCTTGGAAACGCCCCAGGCCGGCTTGGACAGGGCTTGGAGCAGCCTGGGAGAGTGGAAGGTGTCTCTGCCCATGGCAGGGAGTGGAACTGGATGAGCTTTAAAGTCCCTTCCAAAGCCAGACAATCCCGGGATCATTAATTGGGGCTGGAGTGTCTCTCCCGTTTGGCAGGAGGGATCGGATGCTGAAGCTGTTTCCATGGAAACAGGCTCGGGTCTGGTTTGGTTGGGGTTTTTTTCCACTCTGTTGTCTTTCAGTTTATTTATTTATTTCTCTGCCAGCACATCTCTGACCTGCAAGTTGCTTCCCAGGGATTTAAACCCCCTATTGGATATCTGGGATACAAAAAATGGGCGGGAAAGGGAATAAAATCCCCGTGGAGAAGGGCTGGGAGCTGTGGCTGGAACCACCACTAAGGATTGAGGTTTTCTTTGCCCCAGGGAAGCTCACAGGCACAAATCAAGCTCAGACCATCTTCTTTCCTTAAGGAATGAGTGAAACATGTGGAATTGGGTTGTATTAAGGCTCCTTTCCCAGCCAGATCTGTAACTCCTATTGGGATTGATGAGACTGTCCTATCTCCCACCCCCTGGAAAACGTGGCTCTGCTATTTTCTGGTTTGCCTGTTGTATTTTTATAATTTTCTGGATATATTTAGCTTTTTTTTTTTTTTCAGCTGAGGCACCTATTTTTAGCCATGGCTTTTAGCAAAAGCCACAAGATGCCTGGCAAAGCCATCCAGCCCCTCACAAGGGATTCCCACGCTCCAACACCAGCCTTGTTCCCAGTTATCCCTTCTGGATGCTGCATCCTGGCTGGTTTTGGGGAGGAAAAGGCAGATTTTGGGAGAGCCTGCTTGTCTCAGTGGGGGTGAAGCGAGCTGGGCTGGGCTCAGCTCTTGGAAAGTGCTGGGACAAGGAGAAATCCCAGCCTGACTGAGATTTGGGACAAATTTCTCCATTTTAATACCTAGCCTAGAATCTTTTCTGGACCAAAAAAGAAAAAAAAAATCTGGGCCAAAAAAACCCTTTTCTGGACCAAAAAAGCCCCATTTTCCAACCAAAAAAACCTTTTCTGACAAAAAAACACCCCTCTTTTCTGAACCCACCCCACCCTGGGTGATGCCTGCCTGGTAGGAACAACCCTGACCCCTGCTCTCCCCAAAATCCTGTCCCAGTGGGATTCACCCACTTTGCTGCAACTGAGTGGAAAATGCTGCTGCATCAGGGATGGAAAATATGAGTTATTTTTGAAAGCAAGGAGCGGGGAGGCTGCTGCTTTCACCCCAAAAAGGAGCTGGGTGTTTGGGGTGAGGGAGGAGAGGCTTCGGCCTGGCCAGTGTCAGCACTTTCTGTTTCACCCCTGCTTTTCCTTTTGCTTCACAGGGGAGAGATGAGTTTTATGGGAAGCAGAGAGAAAAAAAAACTGGCTGGAAGGTGAACAAAAGTCTGGAAAATTGAATAGTGGAATCAGTCAGGCTGGAAAAGCCCTCTGAGGTCATTCCCCCAGCACTGCTGAGGCCACCACTGAGCCATGTCCCCAAGTGCCACATCCACAGGGATTTTAAATCCCTCCTTTTAAATTGGACAGCCTATTTCAGTGCCTCTTCCTGCCTATTCCAATTCTAACTGGCAGAGGAGAGTTCCACAAGTTTAAAACTGGAAGTTTTGGGCAAAGTTGGATGGGCAAAGGCCTCAGACCCCAGGAGATGCAGGAGGTGTCTCGTGGTAGCCGTGAAATCTCACTCAAGGCCTGTTGGCATGTCCAGGAATGTCAGGAATTGCTTTCCAGGGATGCTTCCCAGGAATTAGTGCTGCTTTTGGATGGTGACAGACCTAACCCAGTGCAAAATGTGCTTGGAGAGACGCCTTCTGTAAAGGCAGGGCTTATTTGGGGTAATTGCACTAATTAATCACCAGTAAAAATCCTAGAATTTATAGAATGGCTTGGGCTGGAATCAAATAATGGAATTTGTGGAATGGTTTGGGTTGGAAGGGACCTTAGAGCTCATCTTTTTCCACCTCCTGCCATGCCAGGAACACCTTCCACTATCCCAGGTTGCTCCAAGCTCCATCCAACCTGGCCTTGGACACTTCCAGGCATGGGAAAATACCATTTTTTTAACATTTAGGAGAATTCCAATCTCCACCCACCCCTCCTTGAGCTAAAACCCAACTGAAAGAGGAGGAAAAAAAAAAAAAACCTCATGGAGGTGGTTAAGCTCCAATTCCATGGGTTTGGAGCTGGAGCTGGTGATGGATCCAGCACCAGGCTCCCGGATTCCAGGATCCTCTCTGCTCCACAGGCTCCCAGCTCAGCTCTGTGCAGAGCAGGCAGCAGCTGCTGCTGACAGGGAGCTGGCAAACCAAGCTCAATTCCTCCTGCAAGCAGAGCTGGCAGCTCCGGGGTGCCAGAGCCCCACGGGAGCCCAGGCTGGGAGGGAGGAATGGGATGGCAGCTTAGCAGGAGGGCTCAGCATCCAGAAATGCTCCTTTTGCAGTGGCTGTTTTGGGCTGGATGTGCCATTTGGGGTGGAAATGCATCCAGGAGTCCAGGGGGGTGGGACTGGCTGGGATGGAGGAGCGCTGGTTGTCCTTGGCCTGGAGCAAGGGTGGCTTTTAGCTCAAAGGACTTTAAACCCCAACCTCATCCCACCAAGCTGCTCCACATCCACATTTATTGCTCCACATCCACATTTATTGCTCCACATCCCGGGTAAAAGATGAAGATTTTGGAATGAGCAGACCAAGAGCTGTTTCCCTGCCTAAATCCCATTTTTTGGTGCCTGTTTGGGCTGGGTGCTGCTGGTGACAGAAAAAAAAAAAAAAAAAAAAAAAGTCATTGAAATGCATCAAAGTCTCTTCATTCAGCAACAAATGAAGTAGGGTTTTTTTGAGCTTAGTGACCAACTAGCAAAAATCAGCAGCAAAATTTTCATGTCCAGATATTTATTTCCAGCGTTTTTCATGGAATCCCAGAAAATTTTGGGTTGAAAGGGACCTTAAAGCCCATCCCTCTCCAACCCCTGCTATGGCAGGGACACCTTCCACTATCCCAAGTTGCTCCAAGCCCTGGCCTTGGACATGTGGCAGGCTCAGCTTTTCTGGGGAACCTGTGCCAGGGTCTCAGCACCCTCACAGGGAAGAGATTTAATCCAAGCCAAGCTGCTGGAGCACCCTCCCCTCCTTCAACCCCAGCTCCTCTTTGCTCACTGCAGTCAACCAAACAACACCCCAGGAAATATCCTCAGATCCAATGAAAAAGGCCAAATATTCATCTGGGTTTCCTCCATTTTTTCCCCCATTTTCCCCTCACTTTTCCTCACTTTTCCCCATTTTTCCTCTTTTTTTTAAACCTTTTTTTGCCATTTCTTCGCCGTTTTCCATTGGATCTTTTCTGTGTTCCCCCCCCCCCCCCCCCCCCCCCCCCCACCATTTTCCACTGTTTTTTCGATGTTTCTTTGCCATTTTCCATCAGATTTCTTCTGGGATTTTCCCCCCAGAACTGATCCTGGATTCTCCCCATTTTTTTATCCCATTTTCCCCCTTGATTTTTGCCCCAAATTTTGCCAATTTTTAACCTTTTTTTTCGCCGTTTCTTCACCATTTTCCATTGGATCTTTTCTGGGTTTTTTTCCCTGAATTCATCCCAGATTTCTCCCAATTTTTCCCCCATTTTTCCTCATCCCCCCCAATTTTTGCTGTTTTTTTAATTGGTTTTTGCCATTTTTTCCCATTTTCCGCTGTTTTTTCACCATTTCTTCACCATTTTCCATTGGATTTTTTCTGGGATTTCCCCCTGGAATTGATCCTGGATTTTTTTGGTTTTTTGCAGGAATGCTGGTTCTGTTGGGGTCTGGAGGGGGACAGGAAAAACATTTAAGCATGGAATTGAGAGGGAAGTTTATTTTCCAGGCATTTTATTTCCTAGCAGTGACATCCCTCCCTGGCCAGCACAGAGATGGGACCTGCCAGAGGCAGGACTGGAGATGTGGTGGATGCAGAGAGCCTGCCTGACCCCATTTGGGAAATCTGAATATTCCCAGGGTGGTGGAGTGATGGATACAGGTCACTGAGGAGCTGTGCCAGCATTATCCCAATTAATCTCCACATCCTCACCCTCAGAACTCAGCTCGTGGCCTTAGCCAGCAAAATCCCAAGCATGAAGCCAAAAACCACCCAAAATTTCCTGGTCTTCCATTATCACAGGGCTGCTCTCACAGCGGTGCTGCTGTGCAGTGAAAGGGTTTTATGGCACTCCCAAGGGAATCCAGGCAGAGCCTTCTTTCCCTCACTTAATGGCACGTGTGTGCCTGGATAATGGGATTCCTGCCTCGGAGCCCGCAGGTTAATGAGTCTTTCCTCATTATTTTCATGCTAATGATGTTTAACACGGCCAGGACATGGATATTGTCTCTTTTGGGCTCTGCACTGTAATTACAACTCGGATCTTGCCGGGTTGTTTTGATGTTTGTCTGTTGTGCAGAGGGGCCTGGGTTATTTACTGTGTGTGGAAAGGGTTGGATTTGTTTCAAGGGATGCAGAAAGCTGGAGAGGGACTTTGGATAAGGGCCTGGAGGAACAGGACACAGGGAATGGCTTCCCACTGCCAGAGGATAGGGAGAGATGGGATTTTGGGCAGGAATTCTTCCCTGTGAGGGTGGGCAGGCCCTGGCACAGGGTGCCCAGAGAAGCTGTGGCTGCCCCTGGATCCCTGGAGGTGTCCAAGGCCAGGCTGGACAGGGCTCAGAGCAACCTGGGACAGGGAAATGGGATTTAAGCTCCCTTCCAACCCAAACCATTCCATTTCTCTCTGAAAATCCAATCCAAACAACAACAACAAAAGAAAAAGAACCCCAAACAACAACAACAACAACAAAACACCCCCAGAAAACCCAAAACCAAAACAAAAACCAAAACACACATACAAAAAAAAAAAACCATGGAATTTTTGGGGTTACTCCTGGTGGTTCCACACCTTCCCAGGGGCACAGTGGGGTCTCCTCTCTCTGGGATTTAAAAGCTGCTTTTGTGGCTGCCCTGTTGGAGCAGCTCCACCAGGGCTGTTTTTCTGGGGTGGGACATTCACAAGCTCACTCTGAAGGGTCACCTGCTGGTTTTTTTGGGTTTTTTTGGTTTTTTTGGGTTTTTTTGTTTTTTTTTTTTTTTTGTTATTCATAGTGGAGGAAATGCCCCAGGTTTCCCCTGGGAGTGGAAATGCTCTAAAACCATCACTGGCCACAAACTGGTTCTTGTTTCTCCGTGAAGCACCTGCAGAGCATGGCCGAGGCTGTGGTGGCTCCTGGGAGGCCCAGGAGTCCCCAGCATTGTCCCAGCTCACAGGTGACCCCTCCCAGGAGGGTCCCACCCTTCCCTCACCTTATTTTTGGGTCTGTTTTCCCAATTTTAGTGTCCCTAGGGCTGGCTGTAGTAAGAGCAAGGGAGGGTTTCCTTGCAGGAGGGCGGCAGCAGGGTTGGATATACAGAATGATTTAAAGGATCAGGGCTGTAACAGCCATACAGGTGCTCTCAGCAGCCCTCCCTGCTCCCATGGATCCTAAACATGGAATGACTGAAGCCCCTGAAGTGATTCCCTGCCAGTGGAGCAGCTCCTTTGTACAAAAGAGCACAACACAGAATTGTTTAGGTTGGAAAAAACCCTCTAAGATGGAGCCCTCAGCACTGCCAATCCCACCACTAACCCATGTCCCCAAGTGTCACATTCACACACTTCTGGAGCACTTCCAGGGGTGACATTTGCTGCCAGGGATGACATTTGCTGCCAGGGGTGACATTTGCTGCCAGGGATGACATTTGCTGCCTTAGGAAAGTCTCTGTGGCACCCAAACTGGGCAGCAGCAGCATCTTGGTTGAGCCTGCACCAGCTTTCCCAGCTGCTGTGCCAGAACCACGGCACATTCCACGGCCTTGCAGGGAAAGGAAAAGCAGGAGAGGTGCACTCTGCTGCTCCAATGCTTCTCAAAAAAAAAAAAAAAAAAAAAAAAAAAAAAAAAAAAAAAAAAAAAAAAAGGGAGGGGGGAAAAAAAGCAAAAAAAAGCGTGGAGAGATGAGAGAAACCCACACGGGCTGAGCTGAACCTCCAGCGATGGCACAGGGCTGGGCCTGAGGGGAGCAGATCCAGCCAGGAGCTGGGGCTGGAGCATTTTGGCAGCATTCCCCAGGAGATGCTCCTTCCACCCCAGCTCTGTGCAGCAGACAGTTAAATCCATGCCCTGGTCCATCCTCCAGCCGGGGCTGCCAGCAGCCCTGGGCTATTTGCCCGCTGACTGAAACCTCTTCCTGTGCTGAAAACCTCGCTGAAAGCAAACAAAAAGAAAAAAAAAAAAATCACTGGGGGCTGGGCTTGCACAGGAACACGGGGAAGGAACCTCGGGATGTGGCACCCGGCGCCTGCCAGGGACCTCTGGGGTCCCTGGAGCCAGAAATGCTGGGGCTGAGTTTCGTTTTCTGTTCTCTTTGTTTGTAGGCAGTGAAGGGCCAAGAGGAGCAGAGCTTCCCCTAGAGGCACAAATCACCGGAGAGATCGGCTTCTGGTAAAAAACAACCCCTCCTTGTGCTCCCCTCCTCATCCTCAAACCAAGGCTGGCCCTGGCACCACTCCTTCTCCAAGCACAGGCACCAGTGCCAGGTTGATTCCTTCTATAAATCCCTCTCTCCAAACACTCTAAGCCCCTTCAGACGAGCTTGAGCTGGCCATGCCCTCATCTTTTCCTTAAAACACCACAATTCCCTTATTTTAGGGCTTGCCCCATCGCCCAGGGGTCTTGCTGTGCCCTGCTGGAAAAAAAAAATACAAACATTTTGGAGCTGGCAGGCAGCCCCAGTCAGGCAAGGAAACGCTGCTGGAGGAGCTGGATGCTGGGATTCTGCTGCCTCTGCCAGAGCTCACTGCTGGTAGAAGGTGCTGGAAAAACATCCGGGATCCAGCCTGGCGTGGCCTTAATGAGCATCCCCCGCCTGCCTGAGGTAGAAATCTCCAGAAACAGGAAACTCCAGCATCCTGTTCTGCATCTCAATGTGCAAATTGGCAGCAGGGACAAAGCCAGGGAGGCCAAGGGACACTGGACACACACTGGGCACAGGCACGGGGCTGGATGATGGGCAGGGAATGAGTCTGGCACAGAAATCCTGTTCCCTGATTTTTGTTGGAACAGCAAACACCAAAGCACAGCTCAGCTGGGGGTCCTGAGCACTCCCAGTGTCACCAAAGTGACATCCCTGCTCTGGGGACAGCGAGGAGGCAGTGTGTCCCTGCCTTGGCATGGCATCTCCCATCCTCACCCCCTGGTTTTGATGGCTCCAACACTCCCAAAGCCATCCTTTGGGATCAGCAGCTGATCCCGCTGTGTTCCTGCCCTCAGCCCACCCCGGGAGCGCTCCTGGCCTGCCCATGGCTAGCAACAACACTGCTAGCATAGCACAAGCCCGCAAGCTGGTGGAGCAGCTGAAGATGGAGGCCAACATCGACAGGATAAAGGTAGGGATTCTTGGGAGCTGCTCCCAGGAATGCTGGGAGGTGATGGGTGCTGCCTGAAGCTCGTGGAGGGAGCTGGGATGGGGAGTCAGGTGGTGTTTGTGGGGGATGCTCTTATTTTAAGTGATCCTGATGGCCTTGGATGAAGGCAGGGGGAGGTGGGATCACAGAATCTGGGAATGGTTTGGGTTGGAGGAGACCTTAAAGCCCTTCTTGTTCCATCCTCCTGCCAGGGACACCTTCCACTGTCCCAGGTTGCTCCAATCCCTGTCCAGCCTGGCCTTGGACACTCCCAGGGGTGAGAGGCAGCTGGAAGCATCACCTGGAGCCCTGTGGGGTGGTGGGAAGGAGTGACAGTCCCCAAAGCAGCTCAGCTCCTTGTTAAGAGCTTAAATCCAGGCAGAGGAGGGCTCCAGGGCTGGGATGAGCTCTGCTGGCCTGGGAGCTTAAATCCAGACAGAGGAGGGCTCCAGGGCTGGGATGAGCTCTGCTGGCCTGGGATGAGCTCTGCTGGCCTGGGATGAGCTCTGCTGGCCTGGGAGCTGCTGGAATGAGGAGCCAGGTTGGTGGGTGAGGGCAGGAACTGCCGCTGTGGATGTTCCTGCCAAGGGATGCGTGGGAGAGCCAGCAGGGATGCTCAAGTCAGTCCTTGCCAGGTGAAGTTGGGAATGGGGGAAGGCTGGGAAGGCTGGGGATGGCAACACAGGCTGAGAGAGCAGCTCAGAGCCCAGAGGTGAGGAACCAGCCCAGAAGCAGCCCCGGCAGGGAAGCGCTGCCGTGCTGGTGGTCGGCCTCTCCTCCCAGATCTGATGTTCCCTGCCCAGGGATGCTGCCAGCCCTTCCCTGCTGGTGGCACCTCTCCAGATGGGATGTCCCCTGTCCCTAACACAGGGCTCCTCCTTTTGCAGGTGTCCAAAGCAGCAGCAGACCTGATGGCGTACTGCGAAGCCCACGCCAAGGAGGACCCGCTATTGACCCCCGTCCCGGCCTCAGAAAACCCCTTCAGAGAGAAGAAGTTCTTCTGTGTGATCCTGTAAACCCTGGAGGAGCCTGATGGGCACTCAGGCCACCCTGAACACTGATGTAGAGTTTTTAGGAATGGGGACGACCTGCTGGTCCGCAGAATTTAAACAAAAATAAGTAAAAAAACACGGCCTGGAAGCTACAGAGATGTGCATGTGTAAAGAACCTGGCCACCTTTGGGGGAATCAGATGATCTGCATTGCAAAAGAGGCAAAAGATCTGAAGTCTGTAGAGTTTCCTAGAAAGAGAAAAACAAACAAACACCAAAAAAAAAAAAAAAACCAACCCAAACCCATATAAAGAATAAATCTGTGTCACTTTTCTGCTCACAAAATTGTTTGATTGTCCCATATTTAAAGCACCAGAGCGGTGCTGAGCAAAGTTAACTGCTAAGGATGTGTATAACCTTCTTGGAATGATATTGTTGGTTTCTTTCCAAGCTAATCTTTTTGATTTGTCAGATATATAGCGACAGGTTAGGTGGCTGTGCTGTTACTCAATGTTTGGTCTTGTGCTTTTTCATTTTCTGGCTGTAGCGTAGCAGGGAGGGGTGGAGGGGACCCCGGCAGCTCCGTGGCCCCAACAAACCCCACTTTTTTACCATTCTCTCTATGGTTAGCTTTGGTTCTGCCAGTAGAAGTGATTCCTGTGTCGTGCTTGGTGCTTCCTAGCCCTGTGATGACGTTCAGTGGTAGTGCATGAGAGTTTTAATTGCGCCCATCCGCTCCAGACTTTTCTTTTCTAGCGTTTGGCACCACGTGCTGGTGGGAGAAGCCGTAGGGAGGGAACAGAGGCGATTCTGAGAGCAGAGAGAGCTCCTGAGATGCCTTAGACGTGCCTGAAATACCTCCTGTCACGGGGCAGGTGCCAGCCCGGGTGCAGGGCGAGCCAGAAATCCGAAAATCAAAGCTGACCACTTCTTTCCGGGTCTTTCCTTTCTCCTACACCTCTGTGCCTCTGCCCTCCTCGCTTGGTCCTGCTCTTTTCCCGGTTCCTGGGAGCTCTTCCTTCCCTTGGGGCTGGTCTGGAATGTTGCTGGGATGTTGGTCAGTGCTGGGATGCTGCTCTGTGCTGGGAGGCTGCTTCAGGGTGGGAAACAGCCCCGTGGTGGAATGTTGCTCCACCCTAGGGTGCTGCTCCACCCTGGGGTGCTGCTCCTCCATGGGATGCTGCTCCTCCATGGAATGCTGCTCCATGGTGGGATACAGCCCCATGGTGGGATGCTTCACCAAAATGGGATGCTGCTCCTCCCTGGGATGCTGTTCCATGGTGGGAGGCAGTCCCACCATGGGATGCAGTCCCACCATGGGATGCAGTCCCACCATGGGATGCTGTCCCACCATGGAATGCTGCTTTATGTTGGGATGTCTCTGCCCCTTCCTGCCCCCACCTCCTCTCCCGTTCCCGCTGCCCCCTCACCCTGTTGGGAAGGGCCAGGGGAGCAGCCCCAGGATCCGTGGGGCTGCCCCTTCCTGGAGGTGCCTGATTCCCTGTTTACACACAGCCTGGGGTCCGTGCCAGGCTGGGGAGTTATTCCCAGGTCTGCTTCATCTGCTCCCAGCTCCTGGGGGACACACGCCACCTCTTTGTGCTCCTCCTGGGGTGCACACTTTTGTGGATGTGGCTTGTCTCTCCTTTCTGCTGCTAAACACCTCCTGGCTTTCCCCTGCTCCTCTATCCTCCTGGGAAACTTTGGGAATCGCCACTTTGGGAATCACAATGTGGGGATTTATGTACAAAATGAGCTGGGTGTCACAAAGGGGTTGGGGGGGGGTTCTGAACCAGTTCTGAGTCAGGTGTGAGCTTAAAAATCCCTGTGGATCCAGGAGGGCAAAAGTCTTTAGGTACCTTTTGGTAACTCTTTCTAGCCCATAAAAAAAAAGTGCTTTTTTGGTTTTTCTACCTTTTCATACTCTTTTTCTAGTTCTTCTACAGAGAAGGCCAGTTCTTCTCACACTGGACTCCAAACTTTTGGCACCTGGGAATGTTTATAAGCCACGAGTAGCCTAGATGGTCCCAGCCCCCCTTAATTCCCCCAATTTTGATCTTTTTACTACAGCTTCCATAGTTTTAGGATGAAGGATGGACGAGGTGGTTTGCTCTGCAGCTGGTTTCACTCTTAGTTTTACCAGGAAGAGATGTAAAAAAACCCCCATCCTGAGGCTGAAAAGACAAATCTTTTCTTTTTAATCTTATTTCTTGTCACAGAGAGTGAAGCGCAGCCGGTCTGACCCGGGGCTCCCACCCCACCCCTTCCCAAACACTGTCACAAAAGTGGTTTGTAATAATATTTTCTAACGATTTGCCTATTTTACACCTCGAATTCTTAATAACTTAGACAACAAAATAAACCTGCATGAATATGGGGGAGTGGGGAGGGGGAGATTTTTCAATTAACCCAAACTACTCATTGAAGGTGTTTCACGTTGCTGGGCTTGGTTTTCTGTGGGTTGTGGTGTTGCCATTGGTGTGCTGCCAGGTATTTCACCCCAGTATTTCTATTTACACAGATCTGCCTTTGTTAGCCAAGCAGAGGTCGCCTGCCAAGGTGGTTTCCCCTCCTCACAACAAAAATCCCACCCATCCCTCCATCCCCATGCTGGATTTCCAGCCTGGTCTCGACATTCCGCTACCCCCAGGCTTTTAAAGAGAAAAAAATTAAAATATCTGGAGTACTGGAAAAAGGATTTTTATTGTCTACAAAGGTTGCTGGTGGCAAATCTGTCCGTGGGTTGCCACCCTGCCAGCAGCAGGATTTTGGGGAGGGGGCGGTTGTAGGCGGAAGCCAGTCGTGGTGTAGCGCATCCCCATCCCACATGGTCTGTGTACTCGTTGGAAATAAACTTTTGGATTTGTTTCAAGCCTTTGGAGATGCTGCTCTGTGCCTGTCGACCTCTGGGGAGGTGGGATGGTTGTGGTTGGATGCTGTTTCCAAAGGGGTGTCCCTGTCAGGGAAGGTTTAACAGGAGTTTTGGTGCCTCCTGGGGTTTCAGCAGCTTTTTGGTTCCCCCAGGATGAGGCAGGTCAGGGGAGAACAGGCTCCTTCAGGGTGGGACATTGCTCCTTGCTCAGAAATTGAGACACCTAAAATTTCCAATTTCATTGTCCATCTCTTCTTCCCTCTCCTTCCTTCTCCCAGCCCTGGCACTCAGCACAGGAGCAAATCCAGAGAGGCCACGGAGCTGCTCCAAGGGCTGGAGCTCCTCTGCTCTGGAGCCAGGCTGGGAGAGCTGGGGGTGCTCACCTGGAAAAGAGAAGGCTCCAGGGAGAGCTCAGAGCCCCTTGCAGGGCCTAAAGAAACCTTATAAAGAAGGACAGATTTTTATAGGGCCTGGAGTGACAGCAAAAAGGGTTTTAATCTAAAAGAGGTTGATTCAGACTCAGATATAAGGAAGAATTTTTTTAATGGGAGGGTGGTGAGGCCCTGGCACAAAGTGCCCAGAGAAGCTGTGGCTGCCCCTGGATCCCTGGAATGTTCCAGGCCAAGCTGGATGAGGCTTGGAGCAGCCTGGGCTAGTGGAAGGTGTCCCTGCCCATGGCAGGGGTGAAACTGGATGATTTTTAAGGTCCTTTCCAACCCAAACCATCCCAGGATTCTGTGATTCCATGATTCTTTGTCATTATACTATCAAAACACTTCCTGATCACATACTCTGGCCCTACCAAATTCCCCACATCCTGAATCTTCCCTCCAGTTTCCCAGGACCCTGAGGGGTGAGTGTTTGCCCAGCACATTTTGAGGCTGCTTGGCCTCAGCTCATTCCTGGGGTCAGGAACAAGCTGGCACTGTGGATTCTGCACTGAAACCACCAGCACTGAGCCCAGCATGGATCTGTGTTGACATCCCAGTTTTCCAATCATCTTGACGAGCAGCAAGATCAACTCCCACCCTTTTCCAAGTCCATCAGAGCAGCTTGGAAGCAAAATGGTGTCGCCGGGAAGGAAGGAGCCAAGCCTCTCCTCGCCTGCCAGGCAGCTCAGCTGTTCCGTGGCTCCCTGGCTCCCCTCCAGCTCCAACGCTTGCTCTCTTCCATCCTCACCTCCCCAGGCTTCAGCTGGGGAGCAGCAGCACCTCGGAGCCAGCAGCATCTGCCGAGCAGGAGGAGGTGTGGAGCTTCCACGGAGAGCGTGGGCGAGACGCTGCTCCCGGTGCTGCCGCCGGAGCCCGGCCCTGCCCGGCTCCCTAATGAGAATAAACCCATCTGCACTAATTGCATTCATTAGCTGCACGCCCCGGAGCTCTGCAGCGGGGAGAGGAGAAGCCCAGCTCGTGTTTTGGGGAGGGATTTGTCCCGTGGGTCGCTGCAGGAAGGGTTGGACCCAGCAGGGCATGGGGGAATTCTCAAATCTGGGGTGAAATCCAAGGGTGGGGTGGGAAAGGCTCTTCTGAGGCAGGAGGGGTGGAGAGAGGAGGTTTCACTGCCTCCATCCTCGGCACTCTTGGTGGCATGGACGGTGTGTGACACTCGTGTGGCTGAGGGCACCGTGGGGATGGTCCCAAGCTCGTTTTCTCCACGCTGGAGCTATTGTGCCTGTCCTGCTCACTTGAATGTCACTGCTGCCACTCGTGGGGTGGGAGAGGGACAGTTCCTTGGGAACTGCAGCCAGAGGACAAGGAATAACGGGTTCAAACTGAAAGAGTGGAAGTTTAGGTTGGATGTATGAAATTCCTGGCGGCGAGGGTGGTGGAACAGGGTGCCCAGAGAAGCTGTGGCTGCCCCTGGATCCCTGGAAGTGTCCAAGGCCAGGCTGGACAGGGCTCGGAGCAGCCTGGAAGGTGTCCCTGCCATGGCAGGAAGTGGACCTGAATGGGTTTTAATGTCCCTTCTGATTCAAACCATTCCAGAATTCTGGAATTCCAGAAAAGCTGAAGGAGGCTGAGGTGACAGGGAGTCCCTGCCCTGCTGACACCACTCCTGGGAGAAGCTGGAGGAGATCCAGAGGATGGGAGAGGAATGGCCCTGAAGGGAAAGGGAGGCAGAAGCCCCCCTGGATCCCCCCCTGAGGCCGCGGAGGGGGTTGGCTCATGCCGGTGCCATCCTGCAGCCGCTGCCAGCTGGAGCGCTGGGAAGGGCTGGCACGGAGGAAATGTCAGGATGAATATTGCAGTGGCTCGTCACGCTGTCACCGCCTGGCTGGCTGCGAAGCGCCACCCCAGCCACGGGGGGCTGGGCTGGGCTGGGCGGGGGGACGGGGGCGGCCTCGCTCCCAGCCGGAGCTCATCGCCTTCTCCAGGGAAAAAACCCTTCAGCTGGAACCTTCACCCGGCGGCTCCCCAGTGCTGCCCAGTACAGATCCCTGCTCCCCAGTACAGATCCCTGCTCCCCAGTTCGGCTCAGTGCTTCCCAGTGCTGCCCAGTACAGATCCCTGCTCCCCAGTGCTGCCCAGTACGGATCCCTGCTCCCCAGTACAGATCCCTGCTCCCCAGTGCTGCCCAGTACAGATCCCTGCTCCCCAGTACAGATCCCTGCTCCCCAGTACGGCTCTCAGTGTTCCCAGTACTCCCCAGTACAGCTCAATTCCGCCAGCACAGCTCTCCAGTGCTTCCAGTACAGCTCCCAGTAATGCTTCCAGCTCTCCCAGTACTACCCAGTACAGCTCTCAGAGCACACAGCTCAGCACACAGCAGCCGCAGTATACCCCAGGCCAGCTTCCAGTATTCCCCAGTATAGCTCCCAGTGCTCCCAGTACAGCTCTCAGTGTCCCCAGTGCATCTCAGTGCTTCAGTACCCCCAGTACAGCTCTCAGTGTTCCCAGTACAGCTCCCAGTACCCCCAGTACAGCTTCCAGTGTCCCCAGTGCATCTCAGTGTTCCCAGTACAGCTTCCAGTGCATCTTAGTGCATCTCAGTGCTCCCAGTACAGCTCCCAGTGCACCCAGTACAGCTTCCAATGCATCTTAGTGCTCCCAGTACAGCACCCAGTGCACCCAGTACCCCCAGTACAGCTCCCAGTACAGCTTCCCAGTGCTCCCAGTACAGCTCCCAGTACACGGCAGCGAACGCCCCCGTTCCCCAAAGCCCCGCCCCTCGCACTGACCCCGCCCCTCGCACTGACCCCGCCCCTCACCGGCCCCGCCCCCTCTGCCGCCTCCTCCGTACCCAAAGCACAGCGGCCACTTCCCCTCCCGGCAGCCCGTTCCGCTCTCTGATTGGTCGAGGCGGCCGCCGCTCAGCGCGCCGACCAATGGGCGAGCAGAGCGCCGCGGAGGGGGCGGGCGTTCCCATCCTTCCGGTCCGTGCGGTGCCGTCGGCGCGGCCTGAGAGGGGGAGGAGGCGCCGGCACCGGGATCGGCACCGGCACCGGCACCGGCACCGGGATCGGGGATCGGGATCGGGGATCGGGGATCGGGATCCGGGTCGGGATCGGGGCCGGCTCCGGTAGCGGCACCATGTTCCGCCGCAAGCTCTCGGCGCTCGACTACCACAACCCCGGCGGCTTCAACTGCAGGGGTGAGGGGCTGCGGGCCCGGAGCAGCGGGGGCGGTGGAAGCTGTGCCATGGGATGGGCTTCCAGGTCCCTTCGCACCAAACCGTGCCGAGATTCCGTGGTTAAAGCTCCTCCAGAGCCAACCCGGGGCTTTGAGGGAGCGCTGACAGCCCAGAGCTGTGAGCTCCTGTCACCCGGTGTGAACACCAGCCTGGGAATTGTGCAATTCCAGCCCCCAAATAACGGGGTTTCGCCTCAGCGAGCAAGAGGAACCGCGGTGAATGGAAAAAAAAAATGTGTAGCCACAATATTTATGCTGTGTTTTTTGGGAGGGATTGGGGATTGGTGCTACGCGTGTCCTGTTTGTGCCGAAAACAAAGTTAGAAACTCACATTATCGAGTTATCTTTTTCACCTTTCGTTCTGTGCTTTGTAAGTTATAATTATATTCCCAATAAAAATAATCTCTTGGCTGATGCCTTCAATTAGGTCAGTCAGTTACAGCCAGTTTGAAAAATGACAAACACTCAGGGTTGATTTTTGGTCAGAGAATGCACAATTTTCGTGGTTTTTTTATATGTAAGTATGGGATTTTAATGGTGAAAGTGCTCAGAGGCATCGAGATTTGTATGAATCAGATCGAATCTGAAGATATTTTTAAATTCCTGCTTTGTTTCCTCCTGCCCACAGATGAAACAGAGTTCAGGAATTTCATTGTCTGGCTCGAGGACCAGAAAATCAGACACTACAAGATCGAGGACCGAGGGAATCTGAGGAACATCCACAGTGAGGACTGGCCCAAATCCTTTGAGAAGGTATTTCCTTACTCCAAACAAGTGTTGGTGTATAAATGATCTTTCACAGCTGCTGTGCAACGGAAATAACTCTGGATATTTGTCCTGTTACAGTTCTAGGAATTTAAATGTCTTATTGAAGCCAAACTGGGGGAGTTTATTACAATGGGAGCATTTTGTGCATAGTTTTCCCTCAGCTTTGTTTGTTTAGTAGGTGGAGTATCCACCCTAATCTGGTTTTTTATGGGGTTGGTTGTTTTGTTTTTTTGCCTGATTTGATTCAGCTCTTGAAGCAGAAAGAAAACTGACTGCAAATAAACAATTTCTTTTCTGCATTAATGCCCCTCCTGTACCAAAAGGAAGTGGGTGAGGCTCCTGCAGGCCTTGCCAGCATGTGGGGAAAGCTCATCCCTGCACCTCCTGTCATTCCAGATGGATTTTCTGCATCCAGATGGACTCTGGGTGATCTCTGTGCTCCTGAGCATTTGCAGCCACCACAAGGCTGAGCTTTTCCTCCTGGTTCCCCTTTCCCTGCTCTGTAATTCCCATTCATCCCAATTTTTTTCCCCCTCCTGGAAGAACTTGCTTTGCTCACTGCCCAGGAGTTGCAGTGCTGAGGGAGAGCCTGAATCATTGCAGCTAAATGGGAATATCTGGAATTCCTGGCAGCTGTTGTGGTGCCTTTCCTGGCTTGGTGAGAGTGTCCTCTCCAGAATTTCCAAGGAATTCTTGCTTTCCAGCCCCTGGCATCCTCTGCCCAGCTGTGTGGCACTGCTGTCCCTGCAGCAAAGGGACACAACAGAATGTCACCATGTCCTGGTTTTTGGCAGCAGCCAAGGCTGGATCTCGTGTTCTGGGACAGAACCCCAGCCTGGTTTTGTCCTCTCTTGTTGAACACAATCCCTAAAAAAGGGAAAATAACTTCTGCTGCTCCAGGGAATCCTCTTTGTTCCAATTTGTTCCCCCTTCCCTTGTTCCATTTGCTCTGTGCCATGAGCAGAGGGTAAAGCAAGGGAGATTTGGCTTCCTTGGGTGCAGTCTGACAATAAAAAAACATTCATTAAATAGAAAACTCCATTACCAGGTGTCAGACTCGAGCTGGAGGTGGATTGGGACACGGATCAGATGCCACAGCAGGGATTTCACAGTGACACCCCTTGTTAATTAACATTTCCTGTCAGGCCTGTGGGAAAGGGACTGTTCACACAACAGTTCTGTGCTCCCAGCTGATTCATCCAGGTCACTAAAACCCATTTTGTTTTCTCTCCTTTTTTGCTCCCCAGTACATGAAGGATGTGAACTGTCCCTTCAAAATCCAGGAAAGACAAGAAACAGTGGATTGGCTTCTAGGCTTGGCTGTGAGGCTGGAATATGGAGATAATGGTATGAGGGAGTGCATTTACTGTCTCAGAATGGGAGGGGAATGGGGGTTTCTGATTCATTTCACAGAATCCCAGCATGGCTTGGCTTGGAAGGAACCTTAAAGATCCACAGGCAGGGACATCTTCTACTATCCCAGACTGCTCCAAGCCCTGGACTTGGACATTTGCAGGCATCCAGGGGCAGCTACAGCTTCTCTGGGCACTTCTCAGGGCTTCCCCACCCTCCCAGCCAGGAATTCCTTCCCTTTGCTTTGGAAGAACCTTGCAGCATTCCCTCCCTCTGTTCCTTGGAGCATCCATCCCACGTTCCATTTACCTTGGAGGCAGTTTCACCAACAACCTTTATTGTCAAAGCTGTGCTTCCCTGGGCTTTGGGGCAGCTCCAAGCCCTGCCCAGCCCTCCTGGGAGCTTTCCTAGAGCTGGGAATTTGTGGGCAAAGAGCAAAATGTGTCGTCTCCTCCTTGAGGCATTCCTGTATTTTCTTGCCCTTTTTTCTGGAGAATCACAGAGAGAATTTGGATTGAAAGGAACCTGTAAAGACCTTCCCTGGCTTTTATCCAGGTTGCTCCCAGCCCCATCCAGCCTGACCTGCAACACTTCCACAAAGGATGCCCTGCACTTCTGCAGGTGCTTCAGGTAGCCCTTCAGCAAGTCAGGATTTTCCTTCAGCTGGGAGAGCAGCTTGGAGGTCTTGCAGGAGCATCCATCCCTCCTGCCAGATCTCTGGAAGGCACAGGGTGACAGCATGGTGACAGAGGCACCTGGAGAACCTCAGGGAGCAGCTTGTGTGGGAATCCTGGAATGCTTTGGGTTGGAAGGTCCCTTAAACCCCATCTCATTTTAATCCCTAAGCCTGGCCTGGCTTTCTCCACCTCTGCCTGCCGGGGCTGGGCACAGCCTGGGAAGTCCCTTCCTTGTCCCCAAGGGCTCCTGGCACCACCCTGCTGCCCCTTCACCCCTCCCTCACCTTCCTCCAGCGGTTCCTGCTGAGGAGAAGCACCAGGAGCAGCAGGCCCAGGGCTGGGATGCCCCAACAAAGCAGCTGTGGCACGGGGAGGATGCCCCTGGGGGCACTGCCCTCCCTCTCCAGCTCCAGGGGGGGCACATCCCACACCAGGGTGGCCCAGGAGGGCGGGCACGAGCGGGTGCTGCTGCCAGGGTAGAAGCAGCTGAGCCCAAGGGCCAGCAAGAGCAGCTGCTCCAGGCTGGGCATCCCTCTGGGATCTGCTCAGGCCATCCCTGCCTGCCACCAGCACCTCTGGGGGTTGTCACCCCCGTTCTGTCACCGATTGGGCCGTGATGTCACAGTGCCCTTGCACACACCTCGGGCAAGGACACCTTCCCCTGCATAAATTCACACTGGATTTGGAGTTTTCATCAAGATCAGTGTCAGAAGTATACTTCACTTCTTAAAAAAAAAAAAAATTAAACACAATTCCATGTGCTTGTTTCCACCCCATACTCAGGAATTGTTTCTTTTCAGCTCCCAGGGGACTGGAGCAACATGATTGCATTTATTTTATTTCAGGATAGAGCCAATCCCATTGTAGATATTTATCCCCTTCTCCCTGTGGGATTGCCTTTATGAGAACTTCCTCTGAAGTGTATGAACTGCATTATATTTAGTACTGCATTTATTCAGAGAAGTTATTCTTAGACCCTTTTTTTAAAGGAAAACCAGGAGTAGATGTGGAACCCTTGGGAACTAGGACAAGGTTATGAAAAAGTGGAGTTGAGCCTCCCCAGTCACAGCAGTTCCATCTCTTCATGGAGAGGGTGGGAATACAAATGTAATTACAAAATAACAACAGCCCAAGTGCTGGTTTACCTTTAATTCCTGCAGGGCTGAGCTCTGCCCAGAGCAGGGATGGGATAGAAATAGCTGTGATGTGATTCTCAGTCCCTCAGGGTGGACAGAATGAGCTGCCTGATCCTTGGGATTGTGTGAAAAAGGGGGAGTTCAGGAGATTCCATCCTCCAAACCTTGGAAAAACCCTGTGTGGGCTGTGAACCAAACCCTGTGTGGGCTGTGAACCAAACCCTGAGCTGGAAATGTTTTATTTGCTCATCAGGACCAACATCATCTCCTAATTCTTGATCTCTGCTTGAAGCAGATGGATCTGATGGATTTTAAAAGTGGGAGGTGCAGCTTGTTCAGCCTTCTGGGGTGAGGCTGGAAGGAAGAGCATCCTGCCCTGTGTAAAAGTGTGGAGCAGGCTCTGAGGCTGCTCCTGGAGTCTCTCTGCAGGTGGGAGCTCCTGGAGCAGCTCACTGGAGTGGCAGCTTTTGATACCATTAATGGGGAGCTCCAAAATCCCAGTTTACAAACCCAGACATCTCTGTTTATAACCCCACAAAGCTCTTGGGCAAGCACCACACCCCAAAAATGCAGCTGTAACCCCACAGCTCCCTGCTAAACTCTGACTTAGTTCTTTTTGCCATTAGGCCTGGTGATTTTTGTGTTTGCCTCGTTTTTTTTGCAGCTGATAAATACAAGGATTCCACTCCTGATGGTGCTAAAAACGCTGACAACACAGCAAAAAATGCAGAGCCCCTGATTAACCTGGATGGTGAGTGTGCCACAAGCTTATATGAATCATAATTATTTATTGTAGGTGAAGGAGAAAATAAAAATATCCAAGGAAAGCTGGTTACTTCCATGCTGTCAGGATTTTTCATGTTGGCTCAGTCTTCCCCAGCTGTTCTGTCATAATAATTTTAATTTTTTTTTTTTTCATGCTAGGCACAGTCACAATAAATGGAAGTGGTGGGAAAGAGCTGCTAAAATCAACCCTAAATCTTCCAAATCTTTTTTTCCATTCCTTCATCACCAAGAAGGCAGGGATTGATCCTGCCTTCAGCAGCATTATTTTTATTGTTTTGTGTTTTTTTATCCCTGCTCTGCAGGGATAAAAAAATACAAAACAATAAAAATAATGTCCAGAAGAGAAGATCTGCCTGTAATTTGCTATTTTCAGTTTCATTTTTCATTTTCAAAGACTTTACCTGGTTGTGTAGCCCAGTTCAATCCAACACCATGGAGTCAGGGAGCCAATCCTGCTGAAATCAGTTCAACCAAAATAAATTACATTTGTTTTTAATGATAATCCTTTTTTTTTTTTTTTTTTTCCAGTGAATAATCCTGATTTCAAGGCTGGAGTGATGGCTTTGGCTAATCTGCTTCAGATCCAGAGACATGATGATTACTTGGTGATGCTCAAGGTGAGTTTCACACTTTTCCCACCTCCTTTTTTTCCTTCTTTTCCCCAGTTCCTGGTGTGTGTTCATAGCTTGAGGTGCAGTTACTGATAAATACGAATTTTTAGGCAAAGATAGGGAAAAAAAAAAATCTCTGTGTCTTTTCAAGCAAATAAGAACACAGGAGATAAATCATGGAAATTCCTGCAGGGAGAATGATCCTGGTAAACAATTTTAGCTGAGTTCCTTAAGGAACATCCTCAAAGGAGAAGGTTCTGTTCCAGTGCTAGAAATCAAGAGAAACTTGAAAATATAAAAGTTAATGATGCCAAGGATGTTTTAAAACAACAAAGTTTAGAGTTTCCTTTTTCTTTTGGTCCTATGTTTACTCCTTGTTTACTGAACTGTTTACTCCTTGTCATTACTGAAATCAGTTTTATTTAGTTTTGGCAACTAATTAGTGGTTTTTAAGTGCCTTAAATAGGCTAATTAATTTTCTAAACCATCTTTTTTATGCCTTTAAGAAAATTTCTGACTTTCTGGTGGAACTCTATAGATTTGGGATCAAACCCATACTGTATTCTTTTAAATAAAAAAGCACATTATTGATGAGAGTGCAAAATCCCAAGTTCTTATTTGATCATGTCATAATATGGGAATAAACTTAGTTTTGTTTGGCATTAAAATAAAAGCATTTCACTAAAAAGAAAGCCCAAATATAAAGTTCTGTTTCATGACAATAATTGTGATATTTGTTAAACTTATTTTGGAGACACCAAAAGCTGTGGGTATTGAAATTTATTTAGTGTAAGTCTGTAAGAGTTTTATGATAATTTGGTTTCTTAAGGAATTCTCAGCCTGCAGTTATTCCATTCTTTTTTTTTTTTTTTTTTTCTCTCCAGCATGCTTTCCTATTTTCCCTTCCCAAAATATCCTTCTTCAATCTTGAAGGAGCATGGAGATCTCATACATCAACCCCCTACCAAAAACCACTCAACCCCCCACAAAAATCAGTGAAAAGGGATATCAGGTGGGGAGAGGAGAGCCTGGCTGTGAGGATATTGAGAATTTGCAGCAGGAATGATCTCAGGAATCAAAATTCCTTCAGATCTTCTCCCAGGGCTGGCAAACTTTACTGGGTGTATAATTCTGCATAAATCTATTTACATTTCTGTCACTATTTTTCCACTTTTTTTTTTATTATTATTTTTTTGTTTTGTTTTGTTTTTTCAGACAGATTTGGGCAAATCCAGCCTGAATTTTCTTGCTTTTAATTCCACTAAGAGTGGATTCCTGCAGTGAAAATCCACATTCCAGGAACAATGCAAAGCTGGTTTTGGGGATTGAGATGATGATATTAGAATTTATCAATTGGACTCTTTAATTCTCCCCCACAATAAGCAGGTTTGCAGGGAATTTCTGATCCCTGTCCAGGCTAGGACACTCAGGAGGGGAAGTTTTGGGAGAATTAATGTTTTGGGAAGGGTGCAGGCACACCACAGACATCTGGCCAGGGAGAGCAGAGATTTAAATCCCATTTTCTTCATTTAAACCTGGCAAGTTGATCAGAAAACATCTGTGGGACACAGTTGGATATTTCCTAATGCCAAAGGCACTTGGAATTCTCTCCCACAAGGTCTGGTTTCACTGCTGGAATTAAACTCCCCATCAAATCATTCCTTTGTCCAGGCCACTTCCTTCAGGGAAAGATTTCTAGAAGTATTTAAATGACAACGTTCTGGTATCAGCTCAACTTTAATCATGACCAAAACTGGGAGAAATCCTGGGGGAGAAACACAGAGCTGCTTCTGTCACTATTGGCTGCTCATCAGGGAGAGGCTGGGGAATGTGTTTGACAGAGCCAGTTCTCCTTTCCTGTGGAAATCTGCCTGCATGGTATTCCTGCAGTTATTTTTGGAGGCATTTGGAGCTGTAGGTATCAGTAACTGATAGCTCTGGTAGGATTTCACCCCATGTGCTGGAACCAGGGAAAACAGATGAGCACCAGGATTGTCAGAGTCAAGGCTGCTCTTGTTCCCAAGGCTAAAATTAATTCCTTTCTGCTCTCAGTCTTTTCCAAGCCTGCCTGGGAAGCTTTGCTCTGGGTTTCTCTGCATATGGGAGGTGGTTCAGCACTTCCCAAAAGATGCTGGCAGCAGGAATTCCTTCCCAAGGCAGCATTTCCTTCCCAAGGCAGCATTTCCTTCCTGGAAAAGCTGCTTTGTGCTGCAGAGTTAAAGGTGTGAGAACTCAGAAAAATAAGATTGGTGCTGCTGCTGTGATCAGCTCATCTTGGAATCGTTTGGATTTATTTCAATCATTTGTTTCAATCATTTAAGGCATTCCCAGCACTGCCAAGGCCATCAGTGCCACGTGTCCCCAAGTGCCACATCCACACAGCTTTGAAATCCCTCCAGGGATGGGGGCTGCACCACTGTGAAACCCTTTCCCATGCCTGTTCACCCTTCCCAGGAGGAAATTTTCCCTGCTATCCTCCCAAACCTCCCCTGGCACAGCTTGAGGCTGTTTCCTCTTGTCCTTTTTCCCTGCCAGGAGATCCTGACCCCCACCTGGCTCCTTCCTCCTGTCACCCTCCTGAGCTTCCTTTTCTCCAGGCTAAAATTCCCAAGCTTTCCAGGCTATTCCTTGTATTTTGCAGCTTCCAGGAGTGGCAGGAATTACTGGTGTGACATCAGTGTCCTTGTCACTTCTGGTTCAGCTGCCTTGCACACCTGGGTGAGAGCCTACATGCCGAGATCATTCCTAAATGGAAAGATTTAAGAGCTGGAAGAGTTTTCCTGGAAAAAAAAAACAAACAACTGTCACAAAACTGGGTTTGAGGTTATAATTTTGACTCTTTTTTCCCTTGGAATTACTGAGAAATGCCTCAAGACATGAATTAATTCCTGTCCCTTTTCCATGTTTTTCCCAGGCAATTCGGATTCTGGTTCAGGAGCGCCTGACTCAGGATGCCATAGCCAAAGCCAGCCAGTCCAAGGAGGTTTGTACCCATGGCCAGGGTTAATTATTCCATGTTAATTAACAAAGATAAAGCTCTGTCCCCTCAGTCAAAACCAGTCCTGTGCCAACACTTCATTTAGGAGGGAGGTGGAAGCTTCATTTCTCCCAACCATCCTGATTCCAGCAGGGGATCCTGGAGAGCAGAGCACAAAGCTGCTTTTGTTCCATCTGAATACAAATCCACCTGTGTGAGAAATCATGGGCCAGCCTTTCCCTGAGATATTTTCCAGAGGATTATCCTGACTGTTCAGTGCAGCAGGCCCAGAGTGTGAGGAGAAATGCACAACCTGGCTTTTCCTTGCAATTAGCAGTGTTAGCTGCATAAAGAGGTCGAAATATTCCTTTTATTTAGTTTTGTTTCATATGGACACCTCATATGTGTTCAAAGAATGGGATGTTGGAAATCCATCTCCTCCCTCTTCCCCAAAAAAAGGAGTACTGAAGGAAATTTCTGCCCTAGAACTCAGATTTTTGCAGAACTCTTTTTGGTAACCACGAGCTGTCTGTTGGGGAGATCTTCCAGGGGATGACTGTGGGTTTTTAGTTTGGAATTTTCTCCTCATTCCAGATCTCTCCAGCATTTGGCAGAGCTGGGAAAGGCTGGGAAGAGCAGCCTCACCTGCCCTGCAGGTGTATGAGTACAAGTGTCCCTGCTTAAAGCAGCTGAATCTGCTCAAAGAGCCCAAATTCCTTCATTTTTTTGGCAGCTGCTCACAACAATCCTTGATTTATTGATTTTTTTAATTTTTTTTTTTATAATTATATTGTTTATTTATTTAATGTCCTCCCCCTGCTGATGGTGTTTTCCAAGTGGGAATCACTGGTGCTCCAAGTTGCCAGGAGCATTGGAAGGGTAAATCAAAGCTTTGGACTTGCAAATCCAAAAAAATTGTTCAAAGAGCAGGAAAATAGGAAAGCAGCTGAGCCTGTTGTCTTCATTTTAGGGTCTGTAATGTTAATAAAAAGCAGCTTTTAGTTGTTGTTTTCATAGCTGCACAGCTGGGATCAAAATGAGATTTTCTTGGAGGAGCAGGGAATTTTTTTTGTTTTTTTCCTGCCAGGGAATGGTTCATATCTGATAGATTTTCAAAGCATCAGCAGGGCTGAGATTTCTCTGTCTGTGAGATAACCTGGGAGTGTGTTTTCCTTAGGAATGCCACATTCCAAGGGGTGTGGAGAAAAGAGGGTGGTTAAAAGCAGGAAAATCTATGCCAGGAGGGACCATCAACATCTTCATGTGCCAGGGGGAAAAAAAAAATAATCTCCAAAGCAGAAAGGATGGCTGGGTTGGGAATTAAAAAGAAAAAAAAAAAAAAAAAGGAAAATTAGATTTATTCTTCAGGTTTTGACTGATTTGTACAGGGCCAAGTTTTTGTGCAGCGTTCATAAATCAAATTTGTAGGGAATGAGGCTGGAAATGAAGTTGTCTGTGTAGTTCCTGATGTAAAGGTGCTCTTTTTTTTTTTTTTTTTTAAGTTTTATTCCCTGTTTGAAGCTGCTGCACAAAGGATGGTGAGCTTGTGAGGGGATTCCAAAGGCAGCTTCCCAAAAAGGATCAGACTCAGGGAGTGTGGGAAGAAGGGAGGGGAAGGAATTTCCTGCTGCCAGGTGACACTGGAGGGACCTTGGGGAATTCATCCACCAAGAGCTGTGAGGGGGGAAAAAAAAGAGAAAAATTCACAATTTTTCCTGCTCGTGTGACTGGAGAACACCCCAGGCTGGCAGGGAGCTCCTTGGAACCTTCAGATCTTCAAAAAAAAATCCACGTAGGAAGCCTGATATTTCTGGAACCTTTCTGAAGTGGCTTTTAGTGGCATTTTTATCACCAGGTTTAACAGTGGAGATGGATTTTTAAGATTGCAGTTCAATGTGGATTTTACTGTAAAGGTCGTGGAAAAACCCCACTTTTTGCAACTGAGTTGCAGCCACCAGTTTGTGTTTAATGTGGGTTTTGATCAACTCAGATTGTTTTGGTTTTTTTCATGTGTATAAAAGCCTTTAAAGGAAATTTTCACTGTCTAAAAGCTTTACAGCCCCATCCCTGCAGAAATTGATGGTATTGAACTCTGATGTTTTTGTTGTGCAAAATGCAAGGCTTTTGGCAGACTTTGAAAAAAGAACTTACTGAGGGTAGTAAAAGCAAATTCTGGGATTTGGAATGTTTAAATCTAATTTGAAGTGCATGTTGAAGCTCCCTGAGTAATGATTTAGAGTCACCACTCTTTTGCAGCTGGACAGGGCAAAGGAAACACAGCAATGCTTAGAAATGACCCCTAATAAATTTTGCCTTGGAGCATTTTAATAGAGAAAATGTTTAGAAAACGGAATAATTTGCTTTATTCCTAAAGCTTTACACTTGAGCAAATGCTTCTGGGGATCTTGTGAGCTCAGCAAAACCTGATTACAAAGAATTTCTGCAGCTCTTTGCAGTCAGCCCCTGCTCAAAGCCTGGCAGCTGTTGAAAGGCAGAAGTTTCTGAGAAAGCCCAGTTTTGTTTTCCTGGGAAGCTGCTGGATTGGGTGATGGCTCCCAGTCCTGCTGTTGGCCTTTTAAGGATTGAATGCAGGCACTGTGTATCCAATGAGGGATTCTTCAGCAGGAAGGTTTTTCTTTAATAACACTCTGGGTTTGGTGTTTCAGGACACAGAGGCAGTTGTTTAATCAACGTTTCAAACTTCTCACACATTTTTGTCTAAGCAAAACCCGTGTTTTCTCCCCTAGTTACCTGCTGTAGTACTTGACTTTATTTACCAAACATATAAAATGACATTTTTGACAGGTTTTTTTGTTTTTTTTTTTCCTTTTCCAGGGTCTGCCTGTTGCTCTGGAAAAGCACATTCTTGGATTTGACACGGGAGGTGAGCACTGCTCCTAATGTGACTTTTAAATGGGAATGTTTGCCTTTGACAGAGTTATTACTGTCAAATCCAGAGCTGATGTGGACAGTAAAAAACCTTGGAGTGGAAAGAATTCCTCCCTCCCAGCTGGTTATTTATGAGCACTCCTGAGCATTTTGGGTTTGGAACAGCAAAGCCTAAATCCAAGCTGTTTGGAATGTTTAAATAACAGCTTTTAATGGCAGCCCAAGGAATGCATATCCTGCTGTTTGTAAATCCTGCTGCTACCAGCAGAGGACAGCTGTGCTGCTTCCCTGGATTTCAGCTGCCTCTTTTTTACCTCAAATCCCATGGAGGCAGCTGGAGTTGGCATGACCTGATGGGTTATTGATAAGCCTGATGGATTATTGATAAGGAGCAGCCAGGTGACCACGGGTCTGGCTTTGCTTCTGCTCCACACCACTTAAATCACTGCTTGGAATGTTTCACACCAACCTGGGAGTGGGAGGTTGGAGTGAGATGATCCTTAAGGTCCTTCCAGCCTCTGATTCCCTCATTCCCTGAGCCTGGATGGTGGGGAAGGTTTGGAGACCAACCTATCCCTCATTTTTATAAGTTTTGGTCCATTTGCATATTGGAGTTTAATTGTCTGATTGCAGCTTCAGGTTGCATGGTCCCATCTTTCTTGTTCCTCCCTCTGGTCCTCTGTTGTTGATGCTTTTGGGTCTGATGGTTGTCCTTGGTCCTCAGCAAGAAAAGGATTTGTTTTGTCTACCTACCCTGTGAAGAGAGCTCACTAGCACTTAATATGAGGCTCAAAACTACATCCTTATGCAGCACAGAATCTAAAATATGAAAGCTACAACTTAAGGCATCAAAATCACTGCTTGGAATGTCACACCAACCTGGAGTGGGAGGTTGGAGTGAGATGATCCTTAAGGTCCTGTGATTCCCTCATTCCCTGAGCCTGGATGGTGGGGAAGGTTTGGACACCAACCTATCCCTCTCCAGCAGCAGGGAACGTTGTTCTCTGTTTCCAGCCTGGAAACCACCAGCAGAGCATTAAAACTTCCCTAAATCCCTCCTGTGAGCTGAAAGGGATGGATAAAAGGCTGGATAATTCCAACTCCTCTCTGTGCCCCTCCCCAGATGCTGTTATCAACGAGGCTGCCCAAATCCTGCGCCTGCTGCACATCGAGGAGCTGAGGGAGCTGCAGACCAAAATCAACGAGGCCATCGTGGCTGTGCAGGCTATCATTGCTGATCCCAAGACTGATCACAGACTGGGCAAAGTGGGGAGATGAAGGGACAGAAGCTTCCAGTGTGTGCTTAGTGCAATTGGGAACCACCTACAGCTCCCACTCTGGCATGCGGTTCCAAATGGGATTAATTTGCCTGGTTGGAAAGAAAACAGGAAATTGAATTCTGATTTCTGATGAATTACCAGGTTTTTTTCTTTAAATAAATGAAATTGAGGGAAACAGACAAGTTGTTCTGGTGAGCTCTGAGTTGGCAAATAGGACTTTTTTTTTGTGTGTGTGTGTGTCTCTTTTTCATTGTGTTTGGCTTTGTGCTGAGGGGAATGTTGCATTAAAGTTTCTTTTCCTGAGGTCCTGCCCTAAGAACAGCTTGCTTGTGCTGCTTCCCCACACTGAAATATTCCCCTACAACTGAAATAGTGAAAAACTGAATCAAAAGGGAAACTTAAACCAACCTTTTTTATTCAATTATTGAAATAGCCTAGAAAAAGTGAAGCATTACAACGTAACTGGTATTTCTGAACATGTATTGGTCTACACTGGGTAGGTCTAGGAAGGCACTTGGAAGACCCAACAAGCATGAACAGATCAATTCTAGCATATTCTTCTAATATAAATACTAAAAGACATGCATGGAGGCAGTGGTGAGAACACAGAATCATCCTCTGGAAAATCTTCAGTGCCTTTGCCACATCCCATCCCTGTTCTGCAGGATTTTGGAGCACGCACAGTCTCTGTCTTCAGGGCTGTTATTTAGACCCAGCAATTTACTGCATCCACAGCTTCCCATAGGCACTTAATTTTATTTTTTCTTTTGGGGAATAAAAGGACCTCTTGGTCAGATTGTCAAAACAATGAAAAATGAATCCATTCTCCTTCCAATAAAATAAAACATTGGAGTTAAAAAAAGCTACATTTGAAATCTCCTTGCATGAGCAAGAGTTTGAGTCATGGCTTCAGCTTCCCAGGACCTTTTTTCTTTTTTTTTTTTTTTTTTTGGTGATATCTCAACGTTTCCACTTGGTAAAAAAAAAAAATACAGTAGTAAAGTCTTGAGGTATAACTATAAAAAATACTTGAAAATCTTTTGCAGGAAAGCAGGGCCCTTCTTTGGCCTTGGTGAGGGACTTCTCCCCCCCTTGTATGCAGTGACAGTTCTCTGGGTCTGAAATTCCTCTGGATGCAAAGATCGTTGTTTCCTCCAAAATGGAGTTCCTATTTCCTGGCTGTGGGGAGAAATGGAGATTTTTTTGAGTGTTACCAGGCACCCAGCAGCCATCAGAATTCCCAAAGGGATGGAGTTTGGGTGGCTTTTACCTCCAGGGCAGTAGGGATAAACTGCTGTGATTCCATAGAGGTGGGATCGCTGCTCTGGAAGATACTCATCAGTGAAGGCGCCCGTTTCTTTGTTTACAGCTATCACCCCATCCCTGGTGAAAAAAAAAAGGGGAAGAAGGGTTTTATTCACCTATGAAACTTGGGGATTTTCCCCTCTTTTATGTGTGTTTAAGAACAGGTTTGCTCAGAACACCTGCAGGACAAGTGGAAAGAAATTTGCCCTGTAAAATCCTCCTCCAGCTCAGTCAGTGCATTTCTCTCTGGTGATGCAGCCAGAGAAAAAAGCCTTCCAAGGAGAGATTATCTCCCTGAGAGTCTCCTCCAAGTGTGGCAAGCTCTTAAGTGTTCGTTGTAATCTAAGATTGGATGGGAGTTGTGAGAGCTTCCAGCTGGAGCGGGAAGAGAGGCGAGTTCCTGATGCCGAGGCAAAGGGAACGGCCGAGGACAGGATCTTTCCTTTGACCTAATCTAGAGCCAGAGACTTGAGCCAAATTTTAGTTAAAAAAAACAAAACAAACCCAAACCACTGTTTCTGTCCCTCCCAGGGAGCTGAGCTTGTGTCTAAACAACTCTGTGCTCAGATTTACGAGCAGGTGTTGCTGAGGCCGCACTCAGAGACCCAGGAGAGCTCTGCGGAGGCTCCAGGATTTGGGAGCAGGCTGGGATTCCTCTCAGGGAGGGGAGCTCAGCATTCCCAGCCGTGCAGGGGTTGGATTTTTTCCTGCTCACCGTCTCCAGTCCGTGTGGTAGAAGTGGTTGGCGTAGCTGACGATGCTGAAGGGGTAGTTGAGGTTGCTCTGGATGAGGCGGCGGCCGGTGCCGTCCGGGAATGTGCATTCCAGGTGCTTGGTGCCTGTTCAAACACAAAATATTCCCCATCCCACTGAAAATGCCTCGCCAAATATGTTCTTTGTATTTCACAGACTCACAAGGATCACAGGACACCCCAACAATCCCCCCCTGGACATCCCTGGCAGCGCTGTCCAAAGGCTCCTGGAGCTCTGGCAGCCTCGGGGCCGTGCCCATTCCCTGGGGAGCCTGGGCAGTGCCAGCACCCTCTGGGGGAAGAGCCTTGCCCTGATTTATTACATTGTGAAACAGCTTTTCAGCCTAAAGATGTAGAATTGTAAAATTCAAAAAACTCCCTCAGACCAAGTCCAGCCATTTCCCAGCACTGCTCCATGTCCCCAGATGCCACATCCACACGGCTTTTAAATCCCTCCAGGGACAAAGACTCCACCACTGCCCTGGGCAACAACTTTTTCCATGGAGAAATATTTCCTACAATCCAATCTAAACCTTGGCTGGCACAACACTGGAGCCCACAGGTAACACTGGGCTGAAGACATCCAGGATTTTCCCTCGAGGATCAGCGTGACATTCTCTCATCTATCCTTGGGGACATTACCTGCATCTGCCCAGCACAGCAGCTTGGAGAAGGGGTCAAAAGTCAGGCCATTGGGCAAACCAATGTCTGTGTGCACCAGAACCCTCCTGTTGGCTCCATTGACAGTGGAAGTTTCGATTTTGGGAGCTTCACGATTCCAGTCCGTCCAGTAAAGGTTGCTTGGAAAATAATGCACAAACAGGGCACACAACAGTAAGGAGTGGTGGGAGATTATCCTGGTTCTTGCCAGGAGCAAGGCCTGGTTTTTCCTTTATCAGGGCCTGAACCATCTTTATTTGATTAGGAAAAAACCTCTCCAAGCAAAGCAGAACAATATCAGATGCATTTATGACCCAAACTGCAGCTCCTCGACCAGGGTGAGCCTGAGGAGTGGCACATTTTGTATCCCAACAGCACCCCTGAGGCACAGCTTGAGTTCCCAGAGCTTTTCAAAATAATCCACATCCTGACGCTCAAACAGCAGTTTTAGCCAGATCTTGAATCATTAAATAAAAAGAGAGGCTGGAGAGCAGAGCCAATCCCTCCTAGAGGATGTGCAGGGTCAGGATGGGTTTTTGGCCACGGGGCTCTGTATCCTAAATCCCTATGGGATTTCTGCTGCTCACTGTGGAATCCCTCCATCCTCTCAGGGGAATTCCCAGGGTCCTGCCCTGGAAAGATCTACCACAGAGTTTCCATCCAGAGGGAAAGAAAGGCCTCCTCCATGGTGCCTTGTGTGGCCTGCCCTGGTCTGGTTCTCTCCCCATGCCCCTGGTTCTCCTGGTTTCTCCTTTCCCTGTTTCTCCACTGGTTGTGGTATTCCTTGTGGCCTCCCCTGTGTCCTCTACAGGTCACTGACCTTTGCCCTGCCCTTGTACTGCCCCTGTATCCTCAGACCATTGGCTCCTGACCCCTATTTAGGCTTGTGCACAGCACATGGCCAGGTCTTTGCTCCTGATTTCCCTTCTTCATGTAGGAATAAACCTCGCTGGAACTGATCATACAAAGGCCCTTCTTGCCTCTCCTTGCTGAGCCATGGTGTGTGTGATGGGTGAGCTTGACAGCTTTGCCTCAATCCTCCCCTGCTGGAGTCCTAGAAACTTAAGATTTGGGGTTTTAGTGATAGTAGTGCATATAATCAAGATGGAGGATTTGGGGCGTTGTCTAAGTCCTTCTTCTTCACCTTCTTCTTCATGGGTTTGGGTGGTTTTGTGTAATTGGGTGAAAAAGGTCTGCATTGCAGGCCTTGGGTGGTCATTATTAGGACAGAAATATAAATAATATAGGTGTCACCTTGTTATTGGGGGATTATCCCTTAAGTAACCTTGGAAGGAGTTAGAAGCTCTCCATTTTACCTCATTTCCCTTGCTTGCTAGTCAAACTCACAGGCTCATGAGCCTGTAAATATTGTAAATAAATAAGATATAGTTAGAAGCTCTCCATTTTACCTCATTTCCCTCGCTTGCTAGTCAAACTCACAGGCTCATGAGCCTGTAAATATTGCAAATAGGTAAGATATGAAGAGTTAGAAGCTCTCCATTTTACCTCATTTCCCTCGCTTGCTAGTTAAACTCACAGGCTCATGAGCCTGTAAATATTGCAAATAGATAAGATACAACAAACATTCCAAGTCCGAACTCGATCCTACGCTTCCCGAGTATCGCTCATCCTGACCTCGGCAGAGAAGAGCGAGAAGCCAAAACCATCACAAAACCAAGCAGCTTCTCCACAGGGGACGCTTATAAATTGGGATAGAGGCAGCAGAAAAGCCCCAGAGCTGCAGCTCACCCTCGGACGGGGTCGACGGCGATGGCGCGCGGGTTGACCAGGTCGGTGTCGAAGAGCACGCGGCGCTCGGAGCCGTCCAGCCGGGCGCGCTCGATCCTGTCCAGGCCGCTGTCCGTCCAAAACAGCGCCCGGCGCAGGTGGTCCACGGCCAGGCCCTCGGGGCTGATCAGTCCTGCTGGGGGAAATGGCCAAGTGTTGGGGAGGATGAGGCAGTAAGGCCCTACAGTGTAAAACCTGGGAACGAAATTGAACTAAAAGCAAAGTTTGAGTTGTAGGAAGCCAAGCCAGAAAAGAGTGATTGAGTTAGCTAAAGGCTGGATGCCTGGGGATTGAGCAACACCCCTAGAAGAGAATAGAATCCCAAGGTGGCATGGAAAGGGTGACCAGAACAGGGGACTTAGAAATTAGCATTAGGATAAGAATGTAAATGTTAGAGTTTCTATAGGCTGCATGTTAATCCCGTAGGTGCTGTGTTGTAAACCAGTTGGTTACTGTAAATCGAATATTCAAGATAGAAGCAGAGAAAAACTTGGCTCTTGGAGGAAATCGCCCCTTTTTTCCGGGACCTCTTTGAGACCACGCTTCAGCCGGTGCTGGTCAGGCTGCCTGTCCCCACGACCAACAAACCACATGTCCTAAAGAGCATCCCTGTCTCTGGAGATCTCTCTTCAGACCCTTTAGCCCTTTAGATCTCTCTTTAGACCCATTTCCTATAGCCACGCTCAGGGAAATGCTGCTCCGGGATCCCTCAGGCATCCCCAAAGGTTTTAATTTTTGTGTTTTTCATGTGTTTGTAATCCTGTAATTCTTTAGTGTGTAACTGTGTCTTGGGTTGCAGTATGTGACCAAAGGTGTGTATTCTGTTTGCCATCTGTTGAAAATGGTTGGGGAGGTGTTTTTCTTTCTCCCTTCCAGGACCCATCCTCCCTGCAGGGGATCTCTGCTGTCCATGGCAGCTGTTCCAGCAGCTGGGGC
>VZUI01042227.1:0-15110 GCA_013401135.1 Cettia cetti | reverse complement strand
AGGCCAGGCTGGGCACTGGGGCTGGAGCAGCCTGGGACAGTGGGAGGGGTCCCTGCCCATGGCAGGGGTGGCACTGGATGGGCTTTAAGGTCCCTTCCAACCCAAATATTCTGTGATTCTCTGATACAGCTCCAGAAAAACAAGTCTCCAGAAGGAGGTTTTAAAACTTGCAGCTCCAGCCCCAGCCAGTCCTGTTCCAGTGAGGGCTGGATCTGTTCAGTGCTGCTCAATAAGAGATTCTGGGTCTCACTGCTGTGAACAGGAGCTCCCAGAAGTTACAGCTGCAGCTGAAGAGCCCATGAAAAACTCAATCCTCCAGAGAAATCAATAAGACATTTAGAGCTCTAACAGTTCTCCCAAATCTGCTGGGGATGACTAAAGAGTGAAGTGAACAAAAAAAGTTCTGAGTTGGACCAAAATCCAGAAAAACTAAATCTCATTTTCTCTAGGCTAAGCAACCTTGGTGGGAGCTGGAGTGACCCAATGCTCTTATTCTTACTTTTCAGAGTCCAGGGCAATCAGGGCACTTTCCAGAGTCTCTTTCACTGGTCCCTGGGTCAAGCTAGTAGTAGGCTTTGGAAAAACTGAAGACCCAGCGATGTCAAACCCTTCAGCAGCCGAACTTTCTGGCTTGTCTTCCTCTGACAACCTCATCCCAGTGCCACTGAAGAGGAAAAATGAGAGACAGCCAAAACACAACCATTAAAAATACACAACAATGTCTCTCTTGTGCCAAAAAAAGGAAAGCAAATGCATTTTAAATACAGATCAGTATAACTGAAATCGAAACCCAAACCAATATATTTTACAGCTTTTTCGGTAAGAACTTGCCCCAGAAAGGAATTGCACTGCCCTGACTACATCCTGATGTCCTCTGTGCTAGAGGAGACCCAGGCCCACAGGGCAAGTCTTAAAGCAGCTAAACAAGGCCAGGTGGGATGGGAAATCAGAGCACAGTTCAACACAGGGCTGGTTTGATTTGTGTTTTCCTCCTCTCCTTGCACTTGTGCTTGTGGGTGCGAGTCAGGAGCTGGGAATTGCTGTCACTTAACAAATCAACTAATCAACTCATATCACTAATATCAACTAATTCCACTGTTATCCCGTTCCTAACAACAAGAGGAAGGAATGGTTTAACTCCTGAACTCCCCAACCTCCAGAGCCTCTGCCTCAGCTCCGGCCCAGCGAGTGACACAAAACACCCCTGCAGAATCCTGCAGCTGAGCCTGCCCAGGCAGCATTCAGCTCCTCAGGAGGAGCCCAAACATCCAAAGCAAAGGTTGGGGTGGCAGGAGGCTGGAGATCCCCCCGTGCTCCCCAGCTCACCTCCCCGTGGTGGTGTCGGCCCTGCCCTCCAGAGCCGCGGGTTTCTGCTGCTCGTAGCTCAGGGACACCGTGGAGGTGGTGTCAGCCTTGGCTATTGTCACCTCCTTGGCCTTGGAGGCCTCCTCCCCGCAGTGAGGGCAGTAGCTGGTGTCGTTGACCTGCGAGGCACAGCTCTTGTGGAAGCGGTGGGAGATGCTGCTCTCGGGCTGACACTCCATGAAAGTGCCCTTAAAAAACCACAGAGAAGGAATTGAGCCCCGGCTCGGCCCAGCCTCGCCCCTCCACACGCTCCATGCCACTCCTCTCACCACCTCTCTCGGCCCTGCTGCGTCCAGTACAGTAAAGCAAGCACTGCCACTTCTTTAGAAGAGAACAAAACCAAGGTAAAGGGGGAAAAACTCACTTGGTTAAGGACTGCAAAGCAAGATTTTGAATTGTGCTTGGGAAACAGAACAAAGAAGTCCCGATTTCCAGCTCTTCCCTCTAACGCTTGAAGTTCTCGCTTCTGTCTCTAGAAGTGCCAGTGCACTGTAAGGACGCCCCCAAAACTGGAAAAGAAAACTTCAGACCCCTGCTGAGCCAGCATTAAAACTACCTGAAACACAGCTGTACACAAACCATTCAAGAACCTGTGTGAATCTGCTACTGACCCCACTGTAACCCCAGTTATGTGACTCTTCTGCCTGGACCAGCCTAATTAACCCAAACAAGCTGATTGCTCATGCAACAAACTAATTTAAGGGCAATTCCTCTTAAAATTGTTTTCCCTTTCTAGCAAAGTCCCTGCAACTGCTGTGCAGGCCCCAGAACTCCCTGCCTGTGGTGTGGGTGCTGCCTGAAGCCCTGCTGTGCTCTGGGCCGGTGATGGGTGGCACAGACAAACACTCCAGGTTCACCTCTGTGAACACTCTGTGAGCTGTGAACACCTCTCAGCACACAGCACTGAAAGATGGAAGAGAGTGCAAGGAAAGGCCAGTCCAAACCCTTCTCCTGAATTCACTCCTCCCAAGCAAGCTAATTAACTCTATTTCAGCTTTGCAAAATGCCTTGAAGGGTTTTGAGGATTTTATCTTCTAAATGATCTTTGACTCAGCAGGAAAACCCAGGATGGCACCATTTACTACAATAATGCTTGAGACTACTGCAGCATCTTTCCTTGAGTCATCTTGAAAAACACCTGCATCACACAATTAAACCTCATCATCACTCCATGAGGCCTCAGTTGGTGCCTTTCAGCTTTATCCACAGGCAAAGCAGGGCACTGACCACTGAAGCACTGCACCAAGTCCCTTAAAAGCCTCGGTGGCAGAGGTGGAAGAAGCAGCAGGAGATCACAGAGAACTTTGGGTTGGAAGGGACCTTAAATCTCGTATGGTTCCACCCCCTGCCATGGGCAGGGACACCTCCCACTATCCCAGGCTGCTTCAAGCCCCAATGTCCAACCTGGCCTTGGGCACTGCCAGGGATCCAGGGGCAGCCACAGCTGCTCTGGGCACCCTGTGCCAGGGCCTGCCCACCCTCCCAGGGAAGAATTTCTTCCTAATATTTAATCTTCCTAATATCTAACCTAAGTGAGATCTCCAACACTGCCTTGGTCCAGAGCCATGACTCAAGTTCCCCATCCTGAGGGGACACAGAGATGGGGGCACAGGTTCATTTACAAACCCAGCAAAGACATTTTTTTGGATGTGATTGTTCTCTGTACACAGAAAGTAAAACAACAAACCCTTGTTCCAAAGAAATTCCAAAGGCAAGACTTCCAGCATGTGAAATCCCTTCAGTGACACCCCTTGGGGGTCTCCAGGAAGATAAAGGTGATGATTTCAGCTACCTTCACACACATTCCTATTGAAAACACCTCCTGATGTGCTGTGGAATGAGGTGGGGCTGATGCCAGGAAGTCAGGAAACCCCTTTAGGGACCATCTCCACCTTCAGCTTCCAGCTATTGCAACAGGTACCCCCTTCCCTAGATTGAGAGCACGGACTTACTGCAGTGCAAAAGTATCCACAGCCAGGGCAACACTGGTGTTTCACCATCCTCCCTCTATGGTCCTCACACAGCACCAAAAGCTGGACTTTGTTAGACGGGCGCATCAGTTCATACTTAACCACACTGTTTGTGCATCGGCCCAGCTGGAACAGGAGAAATTAAAGGAAATGAAATTACTGGAGACCACAACACTCCCTGTGCTTGTGCGGAGGAAGACTTTGCACACTGCCTCGAGGAGGCCTGGCTTTTTCACAGGAATTCAGCTGTGTGCCAGAGAGCATTAGCAGTGCAGCAGGAAGCTGTGAAAGCTGCTCTCAGGAAGGAATGCATCATTTACTAACTAACATGCATGTGCACCCCGAGTCATTTGTTCCTTGCAACGACAACAACAACAGAATCATAACTGGAACAGGGCAACAGCCAAGCAGCAGAAGGGGCAGTCCCAGGGGCCTGACTCACACAACACACACTCTCCTCTTGCCAGGAAGAGCGGGTGTCAGTGACCAAGAGAACGAGACCATACGCACTAAATCTTGTTACTGCTCAAAACTCCGAGTCACAGGAAGATAAAGGGAGAAATAATTGCTCCTCATTGCCAGTGAAGTTATCGTCTGTACTGGTTCCAGCACTGGCCCCTGCCCAGACCACAGGGATGAAGAGCCAGGCTTTCAGGAGAGCTCAGCTGAAGTCATGTTTGGAGCAGGTTTTCCAAAGGATTTCACCAATCTACAGCTCTGGGCTTAAAAACCAGAGAATCACAGAATCATGGTATGCTTTGGGTTGGAGGGACCTTAAAGCTCATCCCATTCCACGCCCTGCCTTGGGCAGGGACACCTCCCACTGTCCCAGGCTGCTCCAGCCCCAGTGCCCAGCCTGGCCTTGGGCACTGCCAGGGATCCAGGGGCAGCCACAGCTGCTCTGGGCACCCCGTGCCAGGGCCTCAGAACCCTAACAGGGAACAATTTCTTCCCATTCTCCACCTGTCCTCCTTCAGCTTAAAGCCATCCCCCTTTTCCTATCACTCCATGCCTTCTCATGCCCCACCTTGTCCTGTTCCATAACTGGGGTTCCCTGTTCCCAGCCAGTGTTCCTTGCTGTGCTGCACCAAGAGGGATCAGCACCTCCTACAGCCACCACACTGTCCCAGCCCAGCTGTCACCTGCCAGCACAACACGACACTCCTTGGGATCTGTTTCAAGTTCCCCTTGATAATAATCTTGCTTTCCCAAATACCTGCCCAAGGGGATTTATAAACTAGGAATATAAAGGTGAAAGGCAGCTCCAAGGAAGGGTCCCTTGGAGGGAAGGTGGAGAATTTACTGTCCTCATGACAGAGTCAGTCAGGGACTCAGTGCCACAGACTGTCCCTCTGCTCCAGCCAAGGATTTGCTGCTTTTTCTCAACAAAACTAAACTTTGTCTCTAATTTTTTTAAATTCCACTCCTGCAGAAGTAACACTCCTGTGGGAAAAGAGAACGGATTTTAACCAAGGCTCATCATTCTCCCTGGCATCTCCAGTTCAGCTTTCCCAAATTCCAGCTGCAAAGGCTTCCTGTGGTTGGGACACCTTGGCCAGACTGATCCCTGTCATCACCCCAACCCCAGGGGCTGCAGGGGTGCCACAAGAGGACCATGGATCTTTCCTGAAGAGGAATTTTACTGAGCTGAGGAAATTCCAGCATGAAAGCTGCATTACCTGTGTGAGGAACTTTATTATTTGTTAGAAATAATTTGCCACACTTTATTATTTGTTAGAAACTCTAAAAAAAGTTCAACATGATTAATTGCTATTTTCCAACCATTAGAGAGTGCAGCAGGGTGCTCATAACTATTTATAACACTCTCCAAGGACATGACAAACTGAAGAAGCCACTGTTCACATGTATAATATTCCTCTAACATCTCTGAGTCACTTATCCCACTATTAAAAAGAATCTAACATAAAGTATGGCCTTTGCTATTCCTCCCTGTGATTTATCCAGGGACAGAACTGTCAACTCACCACAGCCAGGAGCAGGAATTCTTTCACACACCTTGTGTTTGTCGAGAAACTCTGGGGTCCCCCCTCTCTCTGATGAGTCTCCCAGGACATCTTCCCTTTAATGAATCCATTTTGCCATTCTTTGGAAATTCCTCTCTCTACAGGTACCAGCACACAGTAACAGAAGCAGAGCTGGTCTACAAACCTGATTATCCCTTTGTCCCTCCATCCACCCTTCTCCTGGGATCCCAGGGGAGAACTAGGGATATTCTCACTCCTTGTGCTACCACCAGTGAGTGTGAGAGTGCTGTGCTGAGGCTGAAGCTGAAAAGAAACCCAAGTGCCTCCCAGTAAAAGGAGAATCCATCAAGAGCATTCCTGTCCTGCAGTTCTCACTTTCCAGATTTTGGAATGGAGTCACTTCTGCCGCTTCCTTCCACACTTCTGGAACCAGCAGAGCCCAACCAGCCCAGCTGTGAGGGACCCAAGGGCACCCAGTGCAATCCCTGTCAGGCAGTCAGACCTGGGCCTGCAGAGCTGCCAGGACATGGAAGCTTTGGGACAGAAAGAGAGGAGGAGAGAGGAAGGCTGGGGCAGCAGAGGCCATGCCAAGCTCCTGAACTCAACACCTGGCCACAGAAAGGTTTGCAGCAGTGCCTTCGTAGCCAAGGGGAACCAGCTCCAATCCTCCACTGGATTTTCTCCCTCTGATGCAGGTTCTGTATTTGAGCCCATTTGGCCTGAAGTGTGAATGTTACATCAACCACATGCAGCCACACAAGCCAGGACAAGCCTGAGAGAGCCACCCAGAGCCTCTCCCAGAGCAGACACAGCACCTGCTCCTTCCCAGTGGCCTCACCCTGGTGCTGTGACAGGCACAGAGTGCTGGAGCCCTCAGCTGAGCGAGGGGACACCAGCCCTGCCATTCCTCACACCAGTGGGTCCCAGTCTAGCAGGCCCAGAGCCCCACACGTGCTCCTGGCACAGCTTTTCTCTCTTTTTGGCCTTCTCCTCAGCAGGAAAGGCTGTGGGAAGCTCAAGGACAGGCTCCTACCTCGTTATCCACGCTCTCCGTGGCCATGCACTGGTTGTTGGCTAACGTGGTGATCTCTCTGCTTTTGGGGGTTTCCATTCGACAGCTGCACAGGGGCACTTCCTGGAGACCATCCACTTCCATTGCTTCAGGGCCATTGGAGAGACCTGGGACACAGAAAACCAGTGAATTAACTCAAGTTTTCTTCCAGGAGAAAGGATTCTATCAACACCAGCTATGTCCTGTGACATCTTCCCATTCCATGCCCTGAAATGCTCTCCAGGCTTTCTGTGAAAGAGACCCTTTTACACCAGCTGGAGTTTGCAAAAGCCTCCTGTGCTGTCCCAAGCCCAGCCACACTCAGGTGACTGTGCTGAAATCAGGAGTGACAAGTCAAGATCAGCTTCTTCTGAGAAAAGCTCAAAAAGGCAAAGCAATGCAGGTGCAGGTGCACCTATGGAAAGGTGGATGAGGGCTTTTGAGGGGGGTCACTGTGGGAATATTCCTGTGGTTCCTCTGGGCTGAAATCAATCACTGGGTTACCCAAAAAAACCTGCAGCCTCTCTCCCCACCCCAAAACACTGGGATTTGGCACCAGGAAATTTGTAGGAAACCACACAGAGCTGGAAATTTGAATAAGCAGTGGAGTGATAAATAGAGACGATCAGGAAAGCACAATTCCTACTTGCAAAGGCTTATTACACAGATGGGAAAACAAAATTCCTGGGACTGTTTGGTGTCAGCCAACCAAGAATTATTTATTTTGGAAAGAGAACAAACCAGGGAAAAGAAAGCAGCAAGATGCTCTGATGCCTTTTCTTCATCTCCTCTCAGATGCTGAACATTTCCAAACCCATGGAAGGGTGGATGAGGGCTTTTGAGGGGTGTCACTGTGGGAATATTCCTGTGGTTCCTCTGGATTGAAATCAATCACTGGGTTACCCAAGACTGCCAAACACTGGCCTAGTGACAAGGGGGTTGATTCTAGTCCTACCCTCCTCTCTCAGTCCTGCACCAAACCATGTCTGCAATGTTTGCAACACAGAAACCTTTGGCTTTGGGCTGGGTCACCCTGAAGCACCCCAAGCTTTCCCTGCCCACTGCTCTGGGATTGCCTCACACTGAGAAGGAAGCTTGCTGCTATTTCTCAAACTTTTGAATGGCAATGGAGAGTTATCTTGCAGTGAGGTTTTGCAGATTTAACTTCACCCCTGGGGGAGATTCCTCCTCAGCAGCCTGGCAATGGCAGCCTTGCCCCAGAGCACCCTGCCCGTGCCTCTGACCCTGCCAGCCGAGCACAAGCCCCTTTCTTCCCTCAGCAATTCCTTGAGCCAACAAGTTGCAAGCCCAAGCCTAGCAAAAGGATATTTCAAGACATACAAGGCCAGGGAAAGTCCTCTCTGTTTTCATGTAAAATCCTGTCAAGATCTTAAAGGTTTGAGAGTTTTCTCTGGGAGCACAAATCACAAAGCTCATTCCTCGCCTTCCAAGCTGTCACTTCCCTAATCTGTTTGACATCCCAAGGCTCTGGTGAAAGCATCCCTCATCCCTCCTGACCCTCCCTTGGTGGGGAAGGCTCCCACCCTCTCTTTGATGTGCCTCTATCAAAGGAGCCAGACAACCTTTGAGGGAGCAGTGGGGACAGACAGGCAGGTCCAGCCAGGGGATGCTGGATCTGAGGGGAGTTCAGCACCAGAGCTGCACCAGTCCCTCCTCTCCCAGAGCTGAACAAACCATTCCTGAGGGGACAGTGGCAGCAGCTCTGGGGGGATGCTGAGTGGGACAGGAGGGCTGGGACAGTACCTTGGACCCTTGGTGAGAGTATTCCTGAGCTAATGTGCCTCATTGGAACTGGGATCCCATCTACACCCTCATTCTATCCCAGCACCCTCCCTATCCTCACCCACATCCCCAGCCTCACCCCCATTCCAAATCCATCCCAATTTCCACCCCAGCACCATCCCTACACTCATCCCTATCCCAGCCCCATACCTATCCTCATGCTTACCCCAGCCCAGCCCCATTCCCATTCCAGAACTATCCCTATCTTCATCCCAGCCAGTCCCATTCCCATCATCATCCTCATCCCCAATCCAGCCCCATATCTATCCTGATAACTACCCTCATCCTCATCCCAATCCCAGCCCCATCCCTATTCCAGCCCTCATCCCTGCTCCAGCCTTATCCTCACCCCTAATCTCCATCCCTCATACTCACCCCTAATCCCCATCCCTCATACTCACCCCTAATCCCCATCCCTCATCCCCATCCCTCATACTCACCCCTAATCCCCATCCCTCACCCCCATCCCTCACCCCCATTCCCATCCCCATCCCCATCCTCACCCCCATCCCCATCCCCATCCCTGACCCCCATTCCCATCCCCATCCCAATCCCATTCCCGCCCCATTCCCGTTGCTCTGCGCGCTCTGTGGCCGCCAGGGGGCAGCCGGGGCCCCGCACGGCGCCGCCCGCGGAACAAAGGGACCCCAACCCCGACCCCAAATCCAAACCCGACCCCAAAGCCGGCTCCACACACAACTCCGACGCCAAACCTGGCCCCACACTCAAATTCAAACCAGACCCCAAACCCAACCCTGACCCCAACCCCAGACACAAAACCAGCCCTGGCCCCAAACCCAGGCCCAATCCCAACCCCAAACCCAAACTGGACCCTAACCCAATCCCCACCTCAAACCCAGCCCCAGCACTCACCTCCCACTGGCGAGGAGAGGATCCCCTTCACCCGGAGGTCCAGGGAATCCAGGGACACCTCCATGTACTCCATGCTGTTCTCCTGGCCCGGGCCCTCCCTGCTGCCCAGCGAGGCTTTATAGGCTTCAGCACCTGCATGGGAACAGGGGATTTGCACAGACCCCACAGGCTGTGCAGGCTCCTGCAGGAACCAGGAGTGCAGAGCACACGGAATGTGCCAACACCACACCTGGGCATGGCTGGGCACTGGTCTGGTCACAGAGCTTCCACCTCCACCCAGGCAGGGAACAAGGAAAGGGAATAAATGAGATGAGTTCTGCCTCTGCGAGGGCACAAGGAAGGGATAAAGCAGGGCTTGAGAATCCTCCTGCCCCCAGCCTGCTGCACAGGGCTCAGCACAGGCTGGCCAGGCAGAGCCAACTGCACCTCAGGAGGAGGATGAGACAGGTGACATCCAGCTTAATGGGAGGGGAAACACAAAAAAGTCAAGTTCTGCCTCTAAGTGAACAGAGCTGCTGGTGGGAAGGGATTGTGGGAGAGGGAATTGAGAGAGTCTTTGCACTGCCTTGGCTTCACTTTCCCTCCTGGTTTGCTTCTGCCAGCCCAGCTTGGCCAAGAGAGTTTGGTTACCCTTTAAGACCAGCTCCCACCTTTACCAAAGGGGCAGAACACCAGCGTGCATCTGAAATGAAGAATTGGGTATTTGCTGTGACAGGGATCAGGGCTCCCTATGGCATCCTGGGAGGAAGAGGAGCCAGCCAGGAGAGTGACAGAGCCCAGGCACAGAGCAGGGGCTGAAAAATGATCCATTCACTTAGAAGTACCAAAAAGCTGCTGATAAAAGAATGACCTTTTTTGCATTGAATTAGCCAACAGAAGAATCCACTCTTTGGTGGCAGTGGATGTATGAAACTTTAGCAATGAGGCTGAAGGCACAGCTGCACCATCCACTTTATCTCTCCCATGTTGTTACCTTTCCCAAAGAAGCAGCATCACCTCCAGCCTGCACTCCTGCACCTCCTCACCTCTCACTTCTCAACAGAGCTCACTGAAAGCTTCTTTGGTGCTCAGTGACTCTGGACAAACAAGAGAGACCCCCTGAACACCACCCACACTTGAGATGGGCCTGAGGCAGCTCCTTCCAAAGGTTGTGGTTCCTCCACAGGGAACAAAGCCAACCTGCACATTCCACTCAGCTGCACAAGCACCCACACAGAAGCAATGGAGAATCCATTCCAGAGTGGTTCTTTCTCTTCCTTCTGCATCTAAACATGCCCCCTTGAGCTCATGGGACAGGAGTCCACATGGACACGTCACAGAATCCCAGACTGCTTTGGGTTGGAAGGGATCTTAAAGCTCATCCCATTCCAAATCTTGCCATGGGCAGGGACACCTTCCTCTATCCCAGGCTGCTCTCAGCCCCAGTGTCCAGCCTGGCCTGGGGCACTTCCAGGGATCCAGGGGCAGCCACAGCTTCTCTGGGCACGCTGTGCCAGGGCCTGCCCACCCTCCCAGGGAACAATTCCTCCTGTATAGAGAACATCCATTTCCCATCTTGCAGTCTGAAGACATTCCCCTTGTCCTGTCGCTATCTCCCCAGATGAAATTCATCTTCCTCCCTTTTGTAAGCCCCATAAGGGCTTTTTTGGATACTCTAAAACAAAGGAATTCATGAAGAAAATAAAAATCCTCCAGCATTCCAAGGACAAAGCCACATGTTCTGCTGTTACAGTGACACCAGCAGCTCCTGCCAGTGACGGGAAGCTCACAGCCTGGCTCATCACACAGCCCAACCTGGGGAAGGAAGAGTGAGCCCTGCAGACTTAGAGGCCTCAGCTTCTTCCTGGCAGGCTGCCTGGGGTGGAATGAAGGAGCAGAACCCCATGAATTACCTAGCACACCGCCTTGTTTCTTTTTATTCCTCCGCCTCCTCTTGCGGGTGGGTTTCAGCCATGGACTGTCCGTCTTCCCTTTCCTCTTCAGCAGCTTCTTCTTGACGCTGGACTCCGAGCTCTGAAGAACCAGAGAGGCCACGTGCACGTCAGGCATGGTGGCACCAGGGTCCCTCACCCAGCCCCAGTTGTGTGAGAAGGACCAGGGCTTTGAAACCAAGGGCTGCTGAGATGCTTTTATAGCACTGAAAAGGAAACTCAGGCACACGTGTGGGTGGATTTCCTGTCAGTTCAGCAGGGCAGGCTGCACTTTCCCTTCCATGGAGGCCCTCACACCATGCTCATGAGCAGCACTGCAAGTGGGCAGGCACATGCACACTTCCAGCTTCTCCCAAAAATTGTAGAATCACAGAATATACTGAGCCGGAAGGGACCCACGAAGATCACCAAGTCCAGCTCCTGGTCCTGCACAAACACCCCACCCTGTGCCTCAGAGGGTTGTCCCAACACTTCCTGAACTCTGGCAGTTGGGTTTTCAAAGTAAAATATTCATATTTCTTCACAAAAAAAAACCTGAAACAAAACAACCCACTTTGCACTTTGCACATGCTTGAAAACAACCCACTTTGCACTCCACCTGGCAGGGCTGGAGTGGGCCCAGGGGAACTGAACTGTTCAGCAGCAGAGCAGCCCCCTCCTGAGCCAGGCACAGGGCAGCACAGACCAATCATGCAGCAAATGCTCAGCCACACGTCTGAATCTCAACAGACTTTGGGGTTTGGTTTAAAAAAATTCAGTTGTCTGGGGTGGGGTTTCAAAGTCATCATCAGAACAGGAATCAGGCACCCCAACTCTGCCAGGGTTTAATGCATCAATCATAAAATTCATGTTCAGACTGAAACTGTCGGCTCCTGATGCTAATCCAGCTGCCAGCAAAGCCTTGGAAAAACCCTGGTACCAATACCAGCAGCTGGATCAGGCCCTTCCTCCAGAGGCAGCTGTGCCAGTCCCTGCTCAACCCATGAGGGAACACCTGGAGCTGTGTCCTGGCTCCCCAGGGTGTCTGTGCTGCCCCAAAACCCCAGAGTGTGGGCTCAGCACGTGGCTTTACCCCAAGAGCACGGTTCTGCTCCTGGGAGAGAGGTCTGTGTGTGAGCCAGTCCTGCCTGGGAGCTGAGTGACTCAGCAGAGCTCAAACCCCCGTGCAGGATGTGGAGATCCCACCTGGGAGCTTGGATGTGAGTCCAGCCAAGCCTTGGTGTGGGCCAGCACAACAGACTGGCCTCAGCCACCCTGAAGAGGCACAGGCTGCACAGCCCCTGCTCCCCCAGGGCTCCTGGAGTGCCAGAGCACGGGGAGCCAGACCCCAAAGAGCTTCAGTGACTCTCTTGATGTGCTTTGTGTGCATGATTCTACCGTCTGCTCAAAGCATCAACAATTTTCTCAAGGTGCCTGAAGAGCTGAGGTGCCTTAAATGCTCCTCAACCTGAGAGGCTGTGGAAAGACAGTTTTTAAGGAAAGGGGAGGGAGGCGACAGAGACAATCAACAAACAATTTAAATCAAAAAATCATCAGGTTTTCTTCACCAACCGTCTAAAAATAAGAAGTAGAAACCCCCAGCAGCTGCTGAAAGTCTTGACCTGGTGCTGTGCTACCAAGGTCCCAGGGAGAGTGTCTGTCTGTCTGTCTGTCTGTCTGAATGCCATTTGACTCCCTGGCAAGAGCTGCTCATCAGGAACAGTGAATTTTGGCTGTGGGCTGGGCCAGTGGATCTGGGAACAACCCAGCCCAGCAGAACTTCAGGGCTGGTGAGAAAGCTCTGCTGGCTCCTACCACTGCCAACTGTGCACCTGAGGAACTCAAGCACCCTTTAACACCTCTGCTAACGTTCAAATGATTAAAAGCAGTCAACACCTAGTTGAAAACAACAAAAGCCCATTAGTTAGCATCAGAAAGCAATTAATTGTGCCACGGATCAGGGTTAAGCACCTTGTGGAAAACAATACTCCGTGTGTGGGTGGTTTCAGAGAACGAGTTTTGTCAAGGAGACTTGAAACTGCACCGCCTTGGCTTTGCTCTCTCTCTCTCTTTCTGGCAGCAGTGCAAAGGGGAAAAATTATTATCAACAGGCCACGGGCTGAAAAACACATTTAGCAGCCCAGCTTACCAAGTCAGACTCGTCTCCATCCTCCTCCTCCTCCCCAGACTCTACAGACTCTTGCTCTTCCTCAGACTCGCCATCATCGATCTGCAGGCACCATTTGCCCAAGAACAGAAGGGTCAGTCAGGTCGAGTGTCCCAGAACAGAGCATCCCCGCCCATCCTGCTGTGCCCCACACGCACCAGAGCACTCCCAGCCCCATCCTGCCCATGCACTGAGCTCAATGACTTCCAGTCACATCATGGAACGTCCGTGGGGATGGCAGAGGGAGAAAAAATAAAATAAAATTCGGCTCCAGGATAAAGTTTTCTAATTAACTTTCAACTTATTTGAGAATCCCAAACCAGCATCATGCCTGTACTGTGTATCAAAATTTGGGGAAAAAAGGCAAGTAGATTATTTTAGTGCTTTCCCAAGCAAGATTGGGAAGATGTCTCCTGTTGGTTCAGGGAATTCCAGAACTACACATGGTGGGGGTTCTGCAGAGTGGATCCCAGAACTGTGTAGGGCTGGAACTGGGAGGGAGGAGGGGAGACCCTCACAGGTGCAATGGGAAGCAGGAAATGGTCACCCAAGAGCCTCTCTACCACTGCTGATCCTTCTGTCACCCTGCAGGTGAAATAAAATCGAGGACTGGCTTCAATCCGTGCCCCTCCTATCCCTGATAGCCCAGCAGTGTCCCATGCTGCTCCTCAGGGCACAGGAATCACCTTCCTGGCGTTGTCTATGTCGGACACGCTGTCCTTGGAGGTCCTGGTGTCATCCACAGGAAACCCAGCCACCTGATCTGCTCCATGATCATCCTCCTCTTCCAACTCATCCGAGTCCTCCTCTTCAGAGTCCACATCTATGCTCTCCCCGTTCACGTGGGGGCTGCCATCCCCCAGCTCCTTGTCACTCTGCAAGTCGCCCAAGACACAAAGACAACATCAATTCCTGGAACAGAGCAGCTGCCTCCATCCCAGATTCTCCTCTGTGCTTGGAGCTCTAAGGCTGGCTGTGTGTCCCCCCAGAGCTCCTGCCATGTGTCACCTCACCCTGTTGGACCTGGGGACACAAGGAGTCATTCCAAACTCTCGTGGTTGCACAGGGTATCAGGGGAGGAGAAACCCACTCCAGCAGGGAGGGGCAGCTCCACCAGGGATGCAAGGAAGGTTTCTAGGGAATGGAAAGTTACATCACACTGGGATATTCATATTACTCCTTGAAATCCTAGCACTGTTCTTCTTGAATTCTAGGACCAAAACTTCAGGGCATAGGTCACAGGAAAAGCAGAATTTAATCAGGAGTGAGTCCATGTCTGAACCTTTATAAGTAACCAAGTGTTTTCCTGTACAGCCTCAAACAGCAACATGAGACCTTGAGGACCAAAACAAAAAGGGGCATGCTTGAAATGTCTCCAGTTGCCCAGGATTCACAGGACAGAAGGGGAACATCCATTGGAAAAAGTTTGTTTAGGAGCTGGTATCTGAACAGCCACTCTGGAACAGACATTCCCAAAGCACCAAGGCTCTGGGCACGAAGCTGCTGCCAGAGGGAGGATGGAGACTCAGAAGGGAAAATATTGGTCCCAACAAGCCAACACGTTCCTGCACCTCACATGGGTTTGGTGTCCAAAATAAGGGAGATGAAAGTGACAACAAAGATGTGCAGTGGGCTCAGTGCTGCCCTTACCTTGGCACCCACAGAGGAATGAGTTATGCTCTTAAACATCTCTATCATTGTTCTCTGTTTTAACACTTTGGTCTTTTTCTTGGGAACCAGGCTATAGGTTCCCATTCTCCGTTTTTTCTTCCGGGATACTGCAGCAGCTGGAAAAGAGAAGCAGAAGGAAGCCAAAGTTTGCTCAGGAATGAAAAGAAGGGATAGAGAGGGGCTGCACTGCAGAGGGACTTTGGACAAAGGCCTGGAGTGCCAGGACACAGAGAATGGCTCCCAGTGCCAGAGGGCAGGGCTGGATGGGAGATTGGGCAGGAATTGTTCCCTGGCAGGGTGGGCAGGCCCTGGCAC
>VZUI01042226.1:0-33010 GCA_013401135.1 Cettia cetti | reverse complement strand
TGAAAAAAAAAAAAAAAAAAAAAAAAGTACAAATAGCAAGTTACTGCTGAAGATGTCAATGCAAAGCAGTTGCTTTCATGGAAAAGGAAGGCTACACTTTCTGAATACTGACTTCCAAGCTACTTTGTTGAATGTATGTTGCTATTTGGAACAACTATTTACTACAGACATGTTTGCCAGAGAAGTATGGCAAACATTAAGTATAATATAAAAACAAACAAAAAAGGGGCTCTGCAATTTCTGTTTCTGGAGACAGCTTTGAACTGGCTTTGCTACTGCTAAATGTTTTATATCAAAAATATTTTTAGGTTCATAATTCTTAAGAAACACTAAGTAAAAATAGATGTCTGCCCTTGAGTCTTAAGCCAACATAAAATATTTACAAGGATGGCATGACAACCAGCGTGCTTCAGTTTCTGTAAGAAGCTGGAATTCCCCTGATAAGTGGAGGTTCTGTGAAGTGTTATCACACTATTTATATCCAGTGTTATAAATGAAATTCTTATGCTGAGGTACATGTATCCAAAGAAAATACAACCTACTTAAACAATATTTTTTCTCTTGATTTTCATACAAATTAGCTTTTTCATCTGCCAGAAAGTTCTGATTATTCTGCAATTACTTCTAATTTCTCCGAAGCAGCACATTAACTAAACAGAAATAAATTATTTTCCACTGTGAATAAACTGACTCCACATCTGTCAGTTTTTGTACTGGAGTTAAAATGTGAAGGACTCCTATTCTAAGTTTTCTGAGGGATGAAGTCAACCCGAGCAGTGACTCAGGACCATGTCAGAGATGAAGTACAGAGATCAGATCCATACAGATTCTTATGAAGCGATGTTGGATGTCTGTGTTACTATTCCTACATCATAATCACATGACAGCATGGTGCAGAGACACCCCAGTGGCACTGGGTGATGTTAGCCAAATAAAGTCAGGTTTTCAATCTCACTCTCAGTCCTGGATCTGTCAGCAAAGCTGGCAATGGAGAAGTAAGGATGCAGAATGTATAAGTACAATCATGGAACAAGAAAAAAATCTAAAGAAGACATACAGTAGAGAAATTTTAGTGAAGAGATGAAACAAGATGCAATACATTAGCAATGAGGAATCAATGCTAGTGAGGAATCAATAATCTAGAAGCTGGGAACCTATGATCTAGGTGCTGAACTCTCCCCCAGGCACAGTGCTCTGAGGTCTTGAAGAAATTCCTGTAGGAGGGCTCCTGCAAAGCTCCATGGGAACAAACGTATCCCCAGACCTGCCGGACTAGAACTAAAGCTTTCATTTGCAGTGTCTTCTTACATGATGTTGACAACACTGTTCTCAAATACTCAAGTAGCCACAATTTTGCCTGCTTTTGCACTATGTGCAAAGCAATTTTAAGTTACAAGTACATGTCTTAAATTATTGGTCCCAACAGTGAGCCTATAATGTAGCAATGATTTGCAAAGCACTTGCAGAGAACCTCCAGAAGAGCAGTTAACGATAGGATGTCATGTGACATCAATATACTCACTCAAAAGCCATGAATCAAATGGAACAAACTCTAACCAATGTCTTCTTGGGAGGTAAAAACAACAACAACAAAAAAGACATTCTTCAACAAGAAAAGCCATTATGCCTGCAAATCCCTGATCTGTCTTTTGTCTTTCAATATGCAAAGTTCATCAAGAGTTCCTTGAATAAGGTAGGGCTAAACAGAGAAAATGGATCCTTTCACCACAGCTATCAGTAGAGTTGCTGCATTCTTCAAAGTTTTTGTAATTTTGTGCCAAAGTCTGCTGGAGTTCATTGTGCTGAAGGACGTTCAGGAACTGAACTGCCTCCAGTAAGCCACTGTGCTTTACCTGTGCAACCCCCAAAAGACCAGCACCCACTGCCTGGCTATATCCATTCCCAAAACAGAGATTTTGATCTACTGCATGCTTTGCTGAGTTGTTTTGATCTTCACAATGTGAGATTCAGGGCATCAGTTTTCAACATAAAAAGCAGCATAATAGCACATTGGCAAAATGTTAGGTAAATACATAGGCTCATTCCCACATGGAGCAGCATTATCATTAGGAGAAGTCTGGAGGAAGGAAACACTGAGAAAAGAAACTCAGAACCAGAAGTCATTATAACTCATACGCAAGACAAAGCAAAGTGCTTGTTTTAAAAATTATTTAAAGTGAGATATGCCTGAACAGATAATTTCCCCAGGGATAGCTGTGTCTCTGGCAAGCACTTAAAACATCCATGCTCCTGGAATAAAGTTTTTTGAAGACAAAATGCTACCATATTGATTACCATGAGAAGGAGAATAATTGATTTTCAAAAGTACATGATTTCTAGAAGCTCAAGCTAGTCAAGAAAAGTGGTACCATATGCCAAATGTGATGAACACAGCTGAGGATCTGGCCTTGTCTCTTAGGATTCAGTTAGAATTTAACAGGAGCAGAGTTAGTGAGAAAATAGTAACAATTTAGTAATTTTGAGTCTTTTGCTGCAGGAAAAACAAAACAAACCCAGCAGATAGCAAGCAAACAAAGCCCCAAATCCCAAGCCATGTTTATTTTGCTTGTTTTTCCTCTCCTGCATGCATGGTGCATGAACAGTGAAACTCTGAAAAATTTAAATAATTCAGGAATCTGAACCTCCACCTTAACTGCAACTCAGTCAGTTCCAGATCCTCTCAGAAGGAAAGCCCATATGGGGCCTTCTCCTCACATAGCTCCCCTCATAGCTCACCGGGAGCTTTAGTGAAGGCAAATCTGCCAGATATGGGGCATACACCATCCGTCAGGGTCACTTCATCATTCCTAGCAATCCACTGCCCTTATTTATATCCAGATGTGTCTATGGCTCATCCCCAGTTATTTTTACCATATTGTTACCTCTAAGGATTCCAAAATTCCTACACAGGTTCCATCTTTACTGATAGAACTCTAAAACTCAACCTTTTTCATACCTGAGGAGTTGTGCAAATTGTTTTTGCCGGTCCATCTTCCACATGTGCATCCTACAGTGGATGCGGGAGCTGAGCATGCTGCTGACAATATGGTACAGCTAATTGTATAATTAGAGCCACCTTAAAGGGAAAGCCAAACTTTCATATGCCTAAGGGGAGTGGTTTAACAAATTTATATGCAGATGGAAGCATATCAAGAGCAAACAGCTAGTCATTCACAAAATAAATATTCCCATAATAAGTGCATAACAAGGAGCAATGGTACAGCATGCAAAGCAGATGGCTGATCTGTGCAACTAAATGTGTGGGTCCCAGCAGCCTCATTTATGCTTGCACTTTCCCTTTTGCAGACCCTAAAGAATGAGAATAACAAAACAAGCAATAAAAACGAAACACTGCCCCCTCTCACCACCCTCTTTCCCCCAAAAACAAACAAAACAAAAAAAAGCCAGCCAAAATCAGGGAAAGAACAGGCCATTCCAGGAGATGACCTGCTGATCCAGTACCCGAGAACTGCCAGACAATACACACTGGAAATCAGGATTACCTGGGATCTGCTGTTGTTGAACAACAACAACCCACGTGTTGAAATGCCCACCACACTGAAGGTGTAATGCCTTAACACCCTTAGCTGTGTGCTACAGCCGAGTGAGGGATTCTCTTAGCTACCAGAAGACTTAGCTTTGCAAATGCAACCTTTGCAGGCAGAGCAGGGTGTGAACTGAGAGGCTACAGGCTGTCAACCTTCTTACTGGGATGCTGAGCCACTAAAACATGCAACTACACTGATTTTAATGGGACATCTACCAGAGTATCCTGAATGCCTCAGACAGCAATGTTCAAGATGTACCTTATTGTATTGTAAGTTGGAAGGAGCCAAAAGTATTCCAAATAATGGCATTTTGTATATTCTAGATTAGGTAGGAAGAAGCAAAGCAAGTGTTTATGTGAGTACACAAGAGAGTCTGGCACATCAGGAAAGACAGTCTTGTGACTGATGGTGCAGGACTGAAGATCAAAAGATCTGGCTGATCCTTTCAGTACTGTGGGAGACCTCATGGAGGATGCTGGGAAATCACTTCCATTCTGACCATCTGCGTTCCAGCTGCAAAATGAAGATAGTGAAGACCATGAAGTGTCCTTCTTAGGTCTAAAAACTTAAATATTGCAATTCACCTCTTTGCATGTGGCTTTCTCCTGACAAAGCAAACAGGGTATGCGAACATTCTGCAATCAGATGAAATGTATTATTACAGAAATCCTGACAGGAAATGCTACAGAATGCTTTCAGGTCCCTACACTAAAATGCCAATGATCACTGGTTTATAGTTGAAAAGGTCTCATGTCTGCTTATGTACAATGAAAAGAATACAATCAGTCTAACCTACATTCAGGAAATGGGACAGGGTGCACATTTCAGTGTTTAGTCTGCGTATGTCTTTCATGGTGATTTTTCAAAGCTATAGAGAATTTACAGCTTGGTTTGCTTTAAAATTTGTTTTCAGCAGACCAACTCTTCAAATTACTGAGTATTTGAGATGTGCAATATGGTACATAATTTTAGTTTCCAATATAATTTTTGTTTACCCCATAATGAACTTGATATCATTAGAGCTGGAGAATGTCTGAGACCAGCAATTCATTTAAGAGCTTGAGGGGACCTTTTAAAGGTAATTTTTGGTATCCTAAAACATTACATGTCTTAAAGGGAAAAAATCTTCCAGAGACTTGTTTGATATAAGAATGTTTGATATAAGAATACACACTCACTTCCTATCAATGTGGTTTAATATTAAGATTGGCCCAGATGACTTTATTGTCAGGGGAATCTGGACCTACTCTTGTCCTCACTTGCAGGCTTTTAGTTTAGTCTGAGATCATGCATTAAGTCTTGGAATTCATCTCTATTGTTGAACCTTTATGAATCTCTGATATGGTGAAAAAAATTAATCTTGAACTTCAACCACTATGGGCTGTATCTCAAATGATCTGGGAATTATGGATATTTAATGGATATTATAGGTATTTCTCAGAAAAAAATAATACAGTGCTTATGTCTGCTGTGAATAAAGCACAAGTACTTCCTTTGACAGCACTCCCCAAGAGGCCCACCCAAACTGGGGACGTACACTCCAGGGACACCACCACCTCAGCCACTGTGAGAAAGGTTGAGTTACTTCTTTTGCAACCACCTTTGTAAGGCTCCCCACTAAAGATCACTCTTGTCCAATGGTCAGTGACTGGGTGAGCAGCTTGGCCACAAACTTCCAATGGAGTTACAACAGAAAAAATATTCACTGTCCCAATGTAATTTGTGTCAGACAGTCAACAAACCCCACCATATTCTCTTTTGCCACACCCTAAGAGAATGGCATTGCAGGAGGACAGACATGCCCACACACATGCCAGTGAAGAGGTATGGAGCCACAGGTATGACAGCCTAGCCAGAGCTCTGGGGAGCAGAAAAATGTTTTTGTTTCCTCAAGAGGCACAAGCTATTCTTGTTGATGGTATTTTAATCAGTTCACAGCAGCTGGAATTCCACATCACAGAGGCATACACAGCTGGGCAGTTAGGCATCAAAATCAGTCTCTCTCAGTCTAAAAGACCAGGCCACCTAGTAGAACATAAGTATACTCAAGCTAATTGTCTTAAGGAACACTCTCAAAGAGGTGCATACAAAAAACCAGTGGTTAGCAGAAAAAGTCAGTCTTCTGGTATGTCATAATAAAAATATACCCTGATGAGAGAAATGCTAATAAATGGTCTCAGAGCTACCTACCACTCAAAACTCCTGAAGAGACTGTAACAAAGGGAGGCTCCTCTATTAAGCAAAGTCAACAACTGTGCAAGCCTCTGTCAGTGAAGAATCAGACAATCCTGACACTGGGTTGAATTCCCTCTGTGAGACAAGGACTCAAATGCAAGTCCTTGGTGAAACTTCAGCTATAGATTCAGAAAACAACACTTAAAGAAAGCAGGCAAGAAATCCTTGAGGCTTTGGTACAGGTACAGCTTGGGGATTAAAACTCATTATAACCATGTATTGCAAAAATTTATTTTTTTATTTATATTGCCACAACATTCACCTCTAGGGTGAGCAAGGCACCCAGCTCAGGTTCCCTGTTTAAAGAGTTCATTAAAAGGTAAGGGTAAAATCATACTGTATTACACTTCAGGTTTATGTTAGTAGTTTAAGCTCACTAAATTCCCTCTGCAAGCAGACTGACTGACTGGCTGAAAAGCCAGTGCAGCACAGAACACTGTATTCTGTAAGAATACAAGCATTTACATCTCAAAATGCTCCAAATGTATAGTCCAGGATCACCACTGTCTAGAAAGACAGTGATGTCTGACATCAAAGCACAGTTGTGTTAGGACTGCACTGCCTGAGCAAGGAGCAAGGAATAATTTACAGAGTCACGGCTATAGATAGACATCTCATTAGGCAGATTATCTGAGTTGAAATTTCAAGAACCTTTAGTAAACTATTTTTATACATGAATCAAGGACGACTCCATAAAAAAAATCCCAGCCATCAAAAGAGGTCAAGGCTTTGCATTTCTCACTGCATCCTGAGCTGGTGTGTCAGCAGAGTGATGCTGTGCACTGATGGGGGAGGCTCCATCTCCATGTTGATCCAGAGGGAAGAGTGCCACCTGCTGAGGTCCTGCCAGCCTTCCTGCATCAGTCCTCTCATCATCTCTGTCACTCTGTCGACATCCACCCTCCTCTGCCCATATGATATTCCATATTGCTCTGGGGTACCATGTGCCTTCCATCAACAGAGCTTCCTGCTGTGCTGGAGTTAGTGAAGGGAGTGAGAAGACATTCAGCCTAGGAACTTAAAAGAGAATAGGATTCCCCTTTCACCTGAATCAGGCTGCAAATCTCCTGGGAACCAATCTGGCAGGAAATGTGCTTTGATGAATTTTCTATTTATCTGTACAGGGATACTTTGTAGTGTAGGCACAACCATGAATTAGTTTTAGTCAATTTACACAAACAAATGAAACATGTTTCCTAGGATACTCCAGGAGTAAGGATAAATAGGCTACAGGAATTAATGTCATTAATGGAATTGTGACTTTTGTAACCATGATTGCAGAGAAGATGAAAGTGAACATGAAGGATAACATTTACTTTATTGTCTGTCCCAGTGTCAACTCGCCAGTCCCACGGGCATTACAGAGAGCCCAGATTCTGCTATGGCCTCAACTGCTAAAAGTCTTTTTGGTATTTTTTCCAGACAAACTTCTGAGACATGTAACTATCTCTGAACATGCTCAAATTAATATTTAGTGTGCAGGTTGAGACACTGGACGAAACAAGGAGTCTGGAAACTGGGACCTACAAGAAAAAGGTAGATGAACAGGATTGACCTGCAGAGGGAAGGCAAAAGGCAAAGAACAAGAACATAGCTTGTTCTGCATACAAGATGAACACAAGAAGATATTTTACACTACAAACACATAGTAAAACTTTCTGATCATCAGTGGGGTACTGAAATGTATCATTTGAACAAGCTCCATATTCTGTTGGTGGGGGTCTTAAAAAAAGATGTCAGAAAAACTTACTCCAGGGTGACACAGGTATAGGTGATTCTGATGTGGTTAAGAATAACCTAAAGTCCTCCTGAGGTCTCTCAGACTGTAGGTTGCTGCAGGTGTTCTCTGAGGCTGTGCTAACTCTGTTTCAGTGCAAACTCACAGTCCGAGATGCAAACTTCAGTTTCTTAGCTCAAGATTTAAGATATACAAGTCCTTCTGGAAATTTTCAGCTCAATTTGCAGCCTTCTGGCTAACCCAAAATGTTCTCAAGCTTTAATTGAGTGGTTCATCTGAAAATTTCTATTAGGACATAAAAAGGCTTCAGACACTTTTATTTCTGAGCACTTTGGTTTTGAATCAAATGATTACTAATTGTAAGTTTTAATGCAATGCACGCAAAGAAGATCATCATTATGACACTTGGCTGCTTCAGATAATGTGACCTTTCTCCTACAGTGGATTATCAGCAAGCCCTATCTAACAAACTCAAAATCACTACTTTATCACTCTGTGTTGAGTTCTGGGAATTTAGCAAAAAAAAAAAAAAAAAAAAAAAAAGCCCCTGTGAGTGGTAGCAAGATAGAAAGCTTTACCAAATAATTTTTCCGAAGTTGTACTTCCCTTGTGTAAGTGCACAACCTTTTCACAAAGGGCTACATACAGGACAAGGGGGTGGCAGTTGCACAAAGCTGCCTCCTCCCAGTGGAAGCACAAGAAAAAGTTGTACCTTGAGAGGGATTATCTCTGTTAGAGAGACAGGATGTACAATTTGCTCCATTCATTTGAATAAAAAATGCTATCCCTGGGTATTGTGCTGGCCTCTGTATCTGGTGTGTTATAGATGGAAGTTCCTTCTTCCTCAGCGTGGGAAACAGGCAAGAGCAGTCTTCAGGCTCTCCAGAGTACAAAGAGCCAGAGGCTGGTATTATGAGAGACCTTTGCACCGCTGCTTAAGTGGGACCAGGAGTCTGACTCTGCCCAAGCTCTGAAATGCCACAGAACCACTTTGTCAGCACAGGCAGGACACATTTTTAATTATACATCTCCGGTAATATTTGAATCCCTTTGCTTTGCTCTTGCTGTGAACAACAATTGTAAAAGTCAAAGGCTCCGTCTCGATCATGCACCATCTGATCAACATGTGAAATAGCTGGGAAAACCCTGCCTGAATAAAAATTACAGAAGTACTAAAACAGAGGCCAAGATGAAGAAAACAAGTAATAGCTTCTCTAAAAGAGGCATTATGGTAAAACCATAACATAGAACATACTCACTCTTTTTTTTTCATGCTGTTGAATATATCACAGGGCCAGAAAAAAGAAAATGTAAACTCCTGACCAAATGGGCAGACAGATAAGGTATGATTGTACATACTTCCCTGAAGAAAACTGTCCTCAACCAATCTGACAAGCAAAAATACAAGAGACAGCCTTGTAGGGTTGAACCCAGCACATTCCTCCCATTCTCATCCATGGGAGCTGGCATACTCTATCATCTGTTCTTTCCTCTGGGTGCTATAAAACACAGTAGAAAATTGTGTTGTCACCCTGTTCTATAAACCATGTGTTGCATCTAAAAGCGTGAGCCCAGCGGATGGTACGAAACATGCAAAGAGAAGAAAAGAGAGGGAAATTGTTTCCCTTTTGCACTCCACTGAGTACAAAGTTAGCTGCATGCAAGTGAGGTTCTCTCTCTTTGTATTTGCATAGACTTGGTACAATTTACTGGTACGGTTCCCAATCACCTCTTGTTACGCATGTATAGAGATTCGTATTTTCACAACTGGAATCTCGTATTTATGGACAAAGAGTCAGGACATTTCAGGTTGTCTTGAAAAGCAATGCATTTCTGAGGCTGTGTGCTAACACTGAAATGTAAGTCAGCAAATTTAGTATTTACTATTAGCAAGACTGCCCTACTATGAAATGAAATTGCGTTCCTGCATAAAGTCAGTGTTATCAGAAATACAACACCAAAACGTGTCTGCAAAATAATTCAGTCAGAAGATCTGAAAATTAACAAAACAACAAATTTCATTCTAGAATATTCCAATTTACATATGATAAATATGACTATAAAAGTCAAGTAGCACACGTAGGATTAATTTGGGATGTATATACTAATTAATCAATGCCAGCCTGCAACTCTTATTTTGTCACTACAGCTGGACCTAGATGGCAAATCTCTCTGTGTGAGCTTGGGGCAGTTATAATGAGAAAGGGATTGGGCTGGCTCAGAAAAGTGCTCACTCAATAAATTTTGTTGGCAGTCCGTGCTCATGGGGTTTTGGCAAAATCACCAGCAAGCCCAGCTGCTCTGCTGCTACTGCCATCCCTGGTGGACCTGCTGGCTGCCCTTGCAGAGGTGGGTGACCTCTATTTCCCAGCTGCTCCAGTGGTTCCTCCCTTGTTCAAAGTTTTTCTTGCAATACAAACAGACATTATCAGTCTGAACTACATAAATAGCCATGTAATGCTGAGCAATAAAAATAACCAATTCTAGAATCCTCCCATTACAAATTTGGACTTCATATACCTTTTGAACTACATTAAATAAACTTTACTCCAAAATCAGTTGGAAACTTCAATTGTACTTTATACTGTATATAAAAAAAAAGCATATAAATTATCTTGTCTACATCCATCCAAGAATAATTAAATGTTTTAAAATTATTTTTCAATGGCATTTTATGAAAAAGACAGCTCTTTCCTACATAGATAACTGAATGAGTTTTAAAAATAAAATACACAAAGCATGTTCCTAGCCTCCAGATAATTCTTTTGAAAACTAAATTGAAATAATGAATTTGATGCAAAATACTGTATTAAAAGTATACCATTAAGGTAACTTTAAAATAAATAAATATTTTTATAGATCAAATAATTTCACCATAGCAGTTCAAAGTAATTTTAAATGCTGCATAGCTACATTAGGATTATCAGCCTCAGCTGATGACAGCATTTTTGTCAGAAAAAAATGGAATTGAGCAATGAATAAAAAAAAAAAATTGTATTGGTTCTGGTTGAGATGGAGTTAATTTCCCCCAAAGTAGCCCTCAATAGGGCTGTGCTTTGTAGCTAGAAAGATTTTGATAACATGCCAGTATTTTGAATACTGCTGAGCAGCCCTTGAACAGCACCAGGGCTTTCTCTCCAACCTTCCCCCCTGACCCTCAAAGGCCAGTGGGCTGGGGGTAGACAACCTTTTCAGAGGGGACACAGCTGGGACAGCTGACCCAAGCTTGCCAAAGGGATATTCCATCCAAAAGCTAAGGGAAAAAGAAGGAAGCAGGGAAGGGCCTTTGTTACTTATGACATTTGTCTTCCAAAGCAACCATTATATGTACTGAACCCCTGCTTCCTCAGGCTGAATATTGCCTGCTAAGGGGAAGTAAAGAATAAATATCTTGTTTTCTTCTGCTTCTGGTTGCACAACTTTTGCTTTATTAAACTGCCTTTATCTTGATCCACAAGTTTTTTTCATCTAATTTCCCCACTGAAGGAGCTGACTGTAGGGAGGAGGGAATAAAGACAAAAAGGAAAAGAAGGGGCTATGCTGGGTTCTTACGTTTGCAATCAGTCCTTCTTAGGAGGGCACTTTGGCCAGAGTGCTGTCAAGCGCACTGGAAACAAAGCAGATGGGAAAGCCGGGAGTATTACAGATACACAGCTCTCAGGAAGGAAGGGAGGCATCTGCCCTTCACTCCCTATTATTGATTTTCATTAGAGTTACTACAAGCTCTTCCTGGGTAATGAATTCTTTTACTACCATGAAACTACTTAGTCTTAAAGCAGGGAAGATTCAGTCTTCCAGAAGCACTTGATCATCTTAGAAATGACTGCAAGTCTAGAGTGCTCCTGGGAAAGAAGGGTGTCTCAATGTGCAGGCAGAGCAGGGGAAGAACAGGAAGGCAGCCAACCTGTTCAGAGGCACAAAAATCCACCATATTGGGGTACACCTGGAAGTGGAGAGGTCACTTTACCTGACTACTTCAGCATGACTCTGTCCCAGTGAGATACTGATGAGATCAAGTACTGAACACAAGAAGAAAGATTATGCAAAGACAAGGTTTCAAGCTGTCTGCATCTGTACTGGAAAGCTATTTTGCTGACATAATTAATAGCAACATTAAGGATAAAGAGGAAACAACTGACATGACTAAAGGACACAGTTTGAAGTTTGTTTTTCCAAGAATGGGAACAACTGGAATTAGCACTCTTTATGAGGAAGGATGGTCTGGTAAGCAAACCCAGAGACTGTATATAGATTCTGCTCTTGACCATGTTGCAACCAATCAGCTGGTTTTCTGACCTAGAGAAAGTCAGTGAAAACCTAATTTCTGCAAAAATTTCTGTACCTGTTCTGCATGAGTGATGCTACTTTTACAAGTGCATTTAGCTGAAGTATAGACAGAAATCTTCATCTACAACATAGACAAGTAATTGGGTCTTCAAGCATACTATCTCTTTGAGGAAATGGGGCATTAAATGCCATGCCTTCATCATTCAGGTCTAGGCTTCTTGCTTCATCTTCTTGCACTTTGTGGGTCATACAAAGCAGCCCCAAACCAGGATGAGCATAAGAATCTTTGCCCAGAGATTGCCCAAGTCTTCTTGGGACTTTACTATCAACTTTGTCAATGGGAGGCAAGGTCAGTAAAGCATGATCTGCCTAATCTTCACCCTGGGAAACACAACTTACTAGATAATAGATGTGACTGTTGCTATAAATTCTACCATGAACTGATAAATTTATGACTGTATCCATCAGTGACAGTGCGTGAAACTCATTTTTGGAGTCAGGTTAGGCACTTCCAATCTCAGATGTAAAATTAAGACTGCTTACATATTTTATGGAGAAATGAAGGATCAGCTCAAGGCTTGTAAATAGCAGAAGATCCTCAAAATTCCAAAGAGTGCTAGTGAAAGTAAAAACTGTCATGAGTTGCCACATGATAACCTTTTCTGCCCTGGATGTTGGCAGCTATCTGATAAAAGGCTTGTCACACATGCTCACGTATGGAATAATCTCTGATCCCTGGTGGTCCAGGGCCAGCAATATCGAACAAGTAGTGAAAGAGAAACACAATGATTCTGACTTTGCTTCAGTTGTTTTTATTTTTTAATTTCTCCGCCTCAAATATAGTCAGAGGGTCAGACAAGCATTACACTTACTACAGAAAGGTAACAGCCACAGATTAATGCCTTATTATCTCTATATTTCTAAACAATGTTAGAAGACATCAGACATCCCTGGAACCTCTGACCTAAACTCTGAAACACTATTTATAGCATCAACTAGTACTATCCCAGGGAAAAAAAAAATCTTAAAGGGATCATAAACACTTCAGTCATGTAGGTTACAAGGCAGTTTTGCTCCTCATTTTCTGAATCTAGTGGCTTAGCACGGATAAACTACAGTTCAAAAACAGTTTAAACTACCAGAAGCTGACACTGATGTGAAAGAAGCAGTTTGCCCTGCCTCATCTCCAGCCACCTCTTGCACCAGTCTACATAATCAAGTCTGAGCAGTGAATCTAGGCTAAAACAAGCCACCAAACTGTAAAATAATTAATTTTACACCTATTGATTTAATATGTTCAGGTCATTTGTCAAAACTGTGCTCCTCAATTCTACTGAAAAAGAAAACAAAAATGCAGACTTACAACAGATAAAGGAAAAAGCCTTTTTTACCAATACATGAAGTTTTGTTTTCTTGATCGTTCACAAGTTGAATAGTGCAGAGCAAGAGCAAGAGGGTGTTTACTGATGAGTTGTTCACACTACCATTAGACTCCTAAGTTAGACTATCAAAGTTTTCTCTGCTCAGAGCATAGAGAGGCAGGCACTGCCCATCAAATACCAGATTGCAATTCATATGCCTTGGGAGGAATTTAGCTTATCCAGCTCTAAGCACTGATGCCTTGGGCAGTCACTTCTTCAAATACTTGCCAAGTACCAAGCAACTGACCAAGCAACATCAGCACTTTGAAGGCACAAAACACAACAAGAAGAGACCTTCATTCAGGCAACGCGTCAAGGCAAGGTCTATCTTGCTGTAGAGGGGCTTTTTCCTCTCTCTTAATGGAAGCTCTGTATAGTGTAGACATGGATTTACAAATGCCAGCAATTGTCAGGTGAAACTTTGATGTTCATCTCTGAAGCATCTGGCTTCTCTGCCACCTTAGGTAGATATTTCCTGCAGTACCTCAAAAAGAAAGTTTCAGTGAAGCAGCCTTGCAGGAGAAAGGAAAGACAGGAGACATCAGCCCTAAATCCATGATTTGCTTTTTTATTCCACCAAAATATCATAAGTAGTGCAAGCCATAAAAACAGGCATACAAAAAACATACCTACTGTGACAAGTTTGCCAAAGAACCCATCATTGTACCTTTAAGGCTTTTGGCCTAGTTGGTTTCAATGAAAAATGTGCAGCTAACATCACTGCCTTGTATTGAGAATTGAACAAGTGTGTCCTGCCTAATCTCTGCATATCATTCCTGAATTGAAGCATCCCTGCTATTTCTAGAACTGATCTCTGTTATATTTGCTAATCTCAATAACTTATGAAGTATTTGTTTCTTTAAATGTCTTGGGTATATGAGCTCCTGGGGAGTGGAGACAGGTTAAGTTCTTTTGGACCTTCTGACTCACAAAAAATTGGATCATCAAAATACAAGAGATCTGATTTATCTCTGTGTTACTCCCAAGTTATGTATTATACCATCTGGATCACATTGAACAGATGCAATCTGAGTGTGACATGGAGGGAATTAGACCTTTTGTCATTTGGCCCCACCACATTTACTATAATAAAAGCAACTTCAGTATACCCATTTTAAAAAATATGGAGAAGTCTGTATCTTAAAGAACCAGGAGTGAAAATCTGTGTATTGGAGAGATATGACAGACACTTGCAGATTGTATACCTGGAGCCAGACACAGCATTATTTGAATTTGCATGAAAAAGAGCACCAAAAGGAGCACTTTGAAGGAAGTAAAATGATCAGCTCTCCCAAATGACATTTGAAAACACCCAGTTACAATATTTATTCCTGATTTAAAGCATTGTCCAATTAAAAAATAGCTCACTAATCTCTCAAGAAATTCTTGCCTTCAGTAGGTTTCTAGACTCGCTGGTGCTCCTGGTGCTCTAAGAAACATTTGTACTTTCTGCATTACCCTGCTTCTACTCCAGTATACAAAAATGATTGATACGGTGCATGGACTGTACTGATGAGGACTCAGAACTGCTTTTTATTGCACTAGTATTTCCTGATTTTCAACCAAAAGAAAAAAAACAGACTTCAGGAAAGAAAAAAACCCCCAAAACTTATTTTCTCTGCCTTTCCTCCACACACCACTAGCCATACAACAGTATTACAGCAACACCAGTTTGAAAATATTTACATAGTACTAGTGGGAAGGCAGCTAAGATGTGATACTTGTATATGCCTGAACATTTGGCCAAGGTAAAAAAACAAATAATGTTGGCAAGTTTCTTTTTAATTAATTCTGTTATCTATTTTAACTAGAATAAGCAACAAATCAGAATGAATGTTCATGCTTTTGCAGAAATGGAAAACAGCAAACTTATTTTCCAAGGAAAGGAAATAGCTAGTGGGAAGACAATAATGTTTTCAATTAGCAAGCAAGTGGAGCCAACATTCAAATTTCCTCTTCAGTGCACAGGAGTAGGTTCATTTAATGAAATTGAGAACTTTTATGGTGGCATGCATATCATTCTTTGGTAGATGAGTATGACAGTGTTCAAGATATCGTTAATATAAAAGATTTTGCTTTAATCAAAATTGCATAGATAACTTAAAAAAAGCACCTCATTTGGGGAAAGAGAACTGCTGAGATACTGGCTTAATGTGTAATTACTGCCAACACCTATTGGCTTAGGGATAGGAGGAAAATGTGGGTGGCAAATGTGATGCCAATGTCTGAAAATACCTCTGAGGCCATTTGTGGAAGAGATGCAAGTAGAACTGATATGCATGGCAGAAAACTGCCAGAAAGTATGCTTAAGAACACATGGACAGTAACACAGGATAATGGCTTAGAATAATAGGGATTTTGGAGGCCAAGTTCTTTGAATAATCATGCAGATACAGGCAATTTGCTACACTTCCATTTCAAAAAGCTTCTGATGAAGTTGACTATCAAACTCAAACTATACTGTGAAGGAGGAACTAAAAAAAGATATAAAAAAATAAAAATGGTTTTTCGTTGCTAACTAAAAGTGAAAAAAGAAGGTTAAGAATAATTAATTATTTTCTTTTACAGTGGATGGATATTACTTAACAATCTCATGGATATGTTTTCTGTACGTTCACAAATGATCTGGAAAATGGAGGAATAAAAAGGGACAGAGTTTTCTGATGATAATCAACTACAGAGGTTAATAAAACCTGACTGCATATTGTTGCAAGAAGACCTCCTGAAGCTGAATGATTGTAAAATAAGCCGAAAAAATGTAAATCAATAATAAATATAGTCACTTGCTAGGGAAATAAAAAACTAAAATCAGCCTCAGGTATTCACTACTTCCTACAAGATGTCAGAGATGTAGTTTCTGCCAATACAAGAATTACAACCAAAATAATAACTCAGTAAATTTACAATAAGAAAAAGCTGTTGTATTACCTACTCCACAATTGAACTTTGGAAATCATTACTACAAGACATTGAATATCAAAAGAACAAATGAATACAAATGAGTAGAAAAGGTACAAGTAGAGTAAAAAAAAAACTCTTACGGGCTATTAATTACAAAAATGCAATATAGTGTCTGTCTTCAATGTGCCTGCAGGAAAAACAGCTCAGAGGAAGTTGAGATGGCCTATTATCTGCTTACTATGTCCTTTTACCTCTTTCCTGAACATCCAACACTGGCCACTGCCATAGAAAGGATACAGGGCTATAAGTACTTTTGATTCAATCCAGTACAGCCACTTTTTATGTTGTATGATGATCACAAGCACTGCTGGCACACAAGTAATTTAAAACAAGGGGACAGAAACGATCTATATTTCCAAACGAACATGCTGGTCCTAAAGCCGCTTACATTTAGCAATTGGGAAAGTAAATCAAAGCCTTTTGAGAAAACCTTCTGATGGATTTTGACGGACTTTGATTGCAGGCTAGAGCCATCACCTTGGAAAAAAACCCCAGGTAAATATTGCTATTATTGGTTAGAAATAGGATTTAACTAAAACCCCAGAGCTGAGCACTCAGGCTTGCAGAGAATGTGGTGCGGAATTCACCATGAATTAGGCATAGCCAACCGCCAAGCTAAAAAACATAAAAGAGTATTTCTGAAACAAGCCATGAAGAAAAAGCTGTGGTAGTGGCTCTGATGTCTGGAATCTATCACCTTACCTCCAGATGCATTACTCTTTGGAAGTGCTTGTTTCTTTCCATGAAGGTGATCCAAGATTCAGATATAGAAGTTTTCATTAGCGGTCTAAAACCAGATTAGATGAACCCCACAGCCCTGGAGCCTCATTAACTGAAGACCAACTTAACTTTTATCTGTACCTACTCTGCAAACCAAACTACTCCACGTAGTGCAATATTTGCAAGACTCAAACATTTGATATGTGTGGAACAAATGAGTTCAAAGAAATGCACAGAAAATTTTAATGATATATAGTAAATTTTGAGGTTTTTGAACCAGTGAGTCAGATAATGTTGTCGCTACTTACATCAGTTTTAGGTCGTGCTCCAGCTGACACTTGGTAAGGTAAACAATTTATATCCTGGTAGTCTCCTCTTCTGCTTTTCCAAGATCCTTTTTCCTGATGATGTCCATAATGGCCTGTCTCTACTTGAACAGGGCACTGTAATAGAATTTTAAAAACCCTATAAATAACGACAAGTCAGAAATAATTTTAATATGAACTCTAAGATAAAAACTTAGGAATTTTATCTTTTCAAAGCCTTTTTTTTCCTCTGATGTAAGGCAAACATTCGGTTTCAATCTTTTTTTTCTTAAAAGCACCTGCTGCATCATTTTTACAATTTGGTAAGTTAGATATCCAGCCATTATGGGAGGTCGCTTCCTTAATATCCAGTATGTACAACTGGAGAACTAATCAATAATAGTACACCTTCCCTAAACTTAAAGGAATGGAATCACTTTGTAGAAAGAGAAATGGTTTTAATCAAATTATTTTTAAGCTATCCTTTAACCTTATTTGGTTTATTTTTGTATATTAAACAGCAAATTCCCAGAGACCCAGCAAATTCCCGTTTTCAAATTACAGATTCTGAACTTTTCAAATCAAGTTTATCTTATTTCCCGAAACCTGAGGAATTCTCACTCAATTGTCCCACTCCCACTCCACCTTTTAAAAGCTGGATGTCCTAACTCTTGGCCTACACTGAATGCAGTGTCAAGAAGAGACCAACCGCACATTTTCCCACATATCCTGGTTTGCCCAAGGAAGAATTGGGTGAGTGAGCAAGAAGCAATACATGCTGCAATCCAGCAGAATTCATACTACAGACAATCAGGGAAACAGAGTCATGGGTGCACTGCAGAGCAGTCCCAAGCTGTTGGGTACAACCATTCTAACCAGCCCATTTTCAGGCCCTTCCCCTCCACAAAGTGACAATCAGTGCTGCTGATCTTTAACAGCAACTGCCCAGTTCCCAGTTAGTATATTTTGCAGGGATGTAAAATGAGGAAGCTTTGAAAAGGTGACAAAATAATTTGCGTGCAGCCCCCCAAAAAGTTCAAAGATAATACACTAATGCAAAAAAATGAATGTGTAAGTTAAAGTTTTGTTCAATGAAAGTCATATCTCTAATGTAAGATGGGGTAACTATAATCAAAGAGGATTTCCCTATTATTGATTAATAATAAAGGACTAAAACTTAAAAATAGGCGATTCTTGTTCTGAAGATTCCTGCTTTTTCTGTATTGAAACTGAGTACAAGATACTGAGTGGCAATGAAGCAGATACATTAAACAGGAAAACACACTGCAGCAAGAGTGATTTTTCTCTGATGTATCATCTACAAAGTGCCTCCTATACTGCTAAGAAAGAATTCTTTTTCTTAGGAAAGGTACAGATTTTATAGGAGTGGGACTCTTAAATGTGTTTTTCCAAAACTAGCAGTTTTGCTGTTAGTACATTCAGACAGTACAGCTTTTTGCACTTAAATCATGTGTTTATAGCATTAGTGAGAGTATGTTTCAGAAAATAATTTAATTACAGACAATTATTTTTAATATCTTCTCTGGATCAGCTTCTGAGGAATACAGTCAATGCTACTTCCTCATAATATTTGCCAACAAAAAAATGACCAGTAGTAATTTTTTTACATAGATATAGAAACAAGTAATCCCTTAGCATTCATGGAAAAGTTACTGTTTTAGAAAACACCTTGAATTTGCTCACCAAAATACTGCAAGACTCCCTACTCTCACCCAATAGGTTCCATAATATTTATTCACCCAGTTGCCTTTCATTAGCACATATTTTGTCTTCTTCTGTAAAAAAAAAAAAGCTGTTTAAGCTAGTATTATTAATAACAGATACCTTTACAACAGGGAAATGCAAAGAGTACAACAATATGAAAGAATTACTTCCATGAACAGGTGAAGAACCCTTCAGTAGAAAGCTGACTGACTCAACCTAGTGATTAAATCACAAAATATATTTCTGAGATGCACTTTCCATAAGAAATAACTCAAATCATCTGTTAAAAATTGTCCACGCTCTCAAGAGAACAACTTTCAGAGCAGCAGCTCCAACAAACCACGTTCACACTCATACAGCGGTCACCTGCTTTGGAGATCTTGGGTCTCCAAAGTCGGCCTTACACTTTTGAACAGTTCACCCAAAACCTCTCTCAATCATAATTTCTTGTGTCAGCACCCAGCTGAGGATAAAACCATGCAAAGAACACAAAAGTGGTTCATTTTATAGAAGCAAAATTTACACAGTTACTAGTAAACATACATTTGAGAGAGGCCTTCTTTCTATTCAAGTTTTATGATAAGTGACAAGAAGAAAACATTTGATATGTGTGGAACAAATTAAAAGTTATAGTTAGAAATATGGTACAAATAGCATGAACTGATAGAATATAAATTACTCATACAGCTTGTATGAAAACCAGATATTTTTTCCACTGCAACTGTCATTTTGAGATCTGCAGTATCTGTTTCTTCACAGTACATTTATGGAGAGATTTATGAGGATCTATCTCTTCTTTGACTATAAAGTAAAACTAAGGCCACCCATTCTGAGGCAAATTATTCACTAATATTTAAATAAGAGCAGATGAGTTCCTTGTTCTACAAATCCCTTTGCAGGAGACAGCAAATGGTCAAATCTGTTCCACAACAGATTTTCCAAGAGTCTTTTCTTGCTCTGATTTTGCTGGTCTCATCAGAAAGACTTTGTATTAAGTGACCTGTCCAGCTTCTGTATTGAAATTGGCTCTTGGAGGTTTAAAGGTAATCTCCAGTTTATCAAATAAATAATATTTATTATTTATAATAAGGCTACAATAAAATGTGTAGCTGCAATAAAATGTGGCTGACTCATATATTTGCCTGTCCACAGACAACTAAAATGAAGAGATCACTTCTATTTTTCAGAGTGGGAAGAAGATGTGGCTTGATAAAGAGGACTGCAACTGCTCAAATATCATAGTAAGCAAAGCAGTAATTTTGGTGCTGTTAGGAACATCCTAACACTCTAGCAGAGGCTTTTAGTGGGAGCATATGTCCCAGGAAAAAGGCTGGCCTCTCCATACCCAGAAGATGTCTTGCCGCTAGGCCTCAGGAAGAGAAGTGCAAGTATCTGGGGTGCTGGTGATCGCATTCTCTATGGAAACATTTCTGATGATGCTGTCCTTATGTATCACAGTTCATTTGAAAATGTCACCTATTTATATTTTTCTGCTGTTTACATGCAATATGCCCTTCACTGAATGCTTCAGCAAAGGATTTGAAGTCGTATCCTAACGATCTTCAAGCCATCATGGAAAAAGAATGATGCCTAACCAAACCACAGCTTTTACATTAGTAGCATAGGCACAGCCACAAAATAATGAGTGATTGGATGATGGGTAACCAGATTGTCTCTCAATGGGAAGCGTTTAAACTCTGATGGCTGGGATTTCACTTTCAGACAGAAACATAGACTACACTGCCACTGTATTTTGACAGAAGACATTGAGCATTCTCCTGCAAGAAGACAGAACACTGTCCCTTAATAGGCAAATTAATTATGAAATTAATTAAGTTGGAGAGAGCTGGTTCTTACTGGCTGACACGTACAGTAAGAAAGAAATGAGAGACAACCATGGCCACTCTGTTACTAATACTCTCTCTGCAGAATTTGGAAACACAAACCACGAAGTGCAAGATTCTGAACATCCTAGAGAGAGACAGGAACACTTACATTGTGATGATCCACAAAGATGCTTAATTTAAGAATTTACTTTTACAAAATGAAGCAGCAGTGACAGTAAAAACATTCACAAAAGATCACCTTCCACGGGTTTCAAACCAACATTCAGAGCTGAAAATCCACACAATTCTATCTTAAGAACTGAGTTTAATCATAGCCTGAAGCAAAAAAAAAAAACCTCTAATTCTCATGCTGGTCATTCTCCATTAATTGCTTATATAAAAAAACCTTGCTTATTGAAAAATTAATAAAATAATATCATTGCTCCTTTAATCCTATTTGCCCTCAAAATAAAAGCTTGAGAAACTGTCATCAACTGATGACACCTGTCATCATAAAATATTCTTAAGTAGAGGATTTCAGCTCTAAATCAACAAGAAAGGAAGGAAGGAAAGGAAGGAAAGGAAGGAAGGGAAGGAAGGGAAGGAAGGGAAGGAAGGGAAGGAAGGGAAGAAAAGAAAGGAAAGAAAAAAATCTAGTTGTCCTGGGCTGACCGGGACAATAGTTTAACTCTTAATGAAGATACTGTCTCTCTTGCTGTTACATTTTTAAATAAACATAGTAATTATTAATAAACTAGCACTTAAATTAACAATCTGAAAAAATGCATGCAAATATTCCTAAAAATTAAGAAGGTGTTTCATGATTTTAAGCCACACTGACAGAAAATTTCATCCTATCACAGTTCCAGTTATTTGACCATTAGTTATCTAATGAAATTAGTGATTTTATTTTAATGAGTGGAAATTTTTAACTTCACCCTAATACCTGAGCTCCTTGGCCTACTCAGAAACACAACTGGATATGAAGACTACGGCTTGAGGAGTTTTGTAGTGAAAGGTTAGAGAATGAAACATATGACACACACATTCTTACCAGTTGCTTGTGCCTTTTAGAAGAAGGAGTACTTGAGGGAGAAGAGCTAGCACTCAGAGCTTCTTCAATATCTAAGTTCAACTGTTCCAGTTTCTTCATAAGCCATGACATTGAGTCTGGCCATTCAGACTCTTTTTCTGGTTGGGTCTAGAAGAAATCAAACATATGTGAAGTCTTAAAATATTCAAGCTGTTTGTAACTTGAAGGTGCTTATTTTCTCTTCCAGTCCCCAAGGAAAAAAGCTGACCAGTTCTTTCCCTGTCCTTGAGCGACATTCTTCCATTTATAAAGCCTCAATTATCACTCCAATCCTGACAACACATATTCATAGTTGTTCCACATACTCAAATGACTTTTGTGTATCTGAATGGGTTTCTAACACTTCATCTTGGGTGAACCACTGCTATTTCAAGCTAAGCAGAACCAAGACTAAAACTAAAGTCACTTTAATGCCTCCTCTTAAGCCACTTCTATTTCAGCATTTCTCCATTGTTTGTTTGTTGCCAACAGGAACCAGAATATTGAAGGTCATCATGTGCACTGTATTATATTCTTTACTATAATTCTAGACTTGTAAAATCCTCTGTCCATATGGTGAGAATAGTTTACTGGTCACTCTATCACTAGGATGCATCTTTCCTTTTTATCTGAAGAGCTTTACTGTATAACAAAAATTTTAATTCATTATAATGTAATCGATGAAGATGCTTTTCTTATTCCTTAGTTTACACAAAATCCTTTCCAGTGCTCTCCTTAAGCACCTTTCCATGGCAGTCCCTATGTATACCACTGCATTATGCCTTGTTTTCCTTATTCACATCACTTCTAATGATCCACTATAAAAACCTATCACACTGACCTCCCTGTCAACACAGGCAGCTGCTGCTCCCCAGAAGTCTCTGTCCTGAAGCTACTTCAGTTCTTTCATCTTCTTTCCTTTCACAAACAATACATATCTTTGCATAGAAGGTAATTCCATAGAGAGCATGAGCAGACAAACAGCAATAATGCATTTTCATCCTGCCATAATCCTAAGAGCATCATACCAACACTCCTCAAAACTAGGGGAGATAGATGAGTACTGTTATCACTCTTACCTGAAAAATCTTTTTGGTGCTTTGTTTCCTTAGAAGGGTTTCTCAAGCGGGACAGTAAGATAACTGTAATCGGCTCATTAATGTAGAAAAAAAATCCTTTACAAATAGAATCCAGGAGATTCACTCCACTATTACACTGACATATATTATTATTATTAGAATTACTCATCTTCTCCACAGTAATTAAGGTCCCAAATCATTGGCCACTGAGTCCCATATTAGCAACAGACACATGTCCCCTTCAGAGGGGCTAGTATGATCCTCATAGGGATTGTTTCAAAGCACAGAAAAATAAATATCCCAATTTTTACTTTTCAAAATCTTTATTTAGAATTTCACAATTTTTTACAACCTCTGAGTACTTTGCCTGAAATGATGTTGTAAGTGCTAAGCTGTACTTCAACTCTACAGCTATTAAAATTATTTAAAGAGATACTTTGATTGCTTCCTATTGTCTTCCCAAGCATTTCCAAGTAAACTACAGGATGTTCCACAGAAAATGACTATCAAAAGATACTTCTCATATTGAATCCATTCTGAGTGAGATGGCCACAACACTCATTTGTAAACAAAGCAAATGTTTTCCTGTGGTTTTGCTTCCTCACATGCTGTTCTTTCCAATACTAAAGAACACTCAAAAAAAGACTCAAGAAGGACAAAACATGGAAACCTGCCCAAATTCCACAAACAATAATGTATAAATTCTGTGAAAATCTAATATGAATGTTCTATTTCTCAACACAATTAAAATGCAATTTATGAAAAAGAGGCTGTAAGAATATGTTTTCTTACTTAACAATAGTAAACAATTCTGAAGAAACAATCACACAGGGAAATGAGTAAAGTGTGTTTGATTTCTGAGAGATATGCAAAAATAGTTCTTGCCAGGTGACAGGCTCTGAAGGTTACATAAGAGGTTTGGATTTCTGAGTTTAGTAACACACAGGAGCAACTTCCACATGTTGAAACAGACCACTTTCTGTTCCAAACCGAAAAGAGTATTTTGAGAGGTGTTGGAGAGGTGTCTCTAATTTAGCATTTTTCATAGAAAATACAAAGGTAAAATCCAGGAAGACTTCAAAAAATTTCTAAGACACTCCAAATGTATGCAACAGCACACATGATATTGCATTACAATAAAAAGTACAGCTCCAGGCACAGGGAAGCACATTTTGCCTTTATCTGGACAAATATTTACCTACTGGAACAATACGTCCAACAATCACTAATGTTCTTTCAAACTACTGTATAAGCCAAACCCCCTTATTTTTATAAATTTCTTGTTTTAATGCTACAGAATTCAAACCACAGTCATTTCTAAAAATTACAAGTCCTAAGGAGTTTCACCAAACTATAAATCTAGCATTCTCCATTCAGTTCTTTTTTCTTAGTTCAGAGTAAGACTCTACATTGTGTCTGTTAAGGGGATGAGGAAAGATGGGGTTTCATTATCCTTGAAGATAATGCCAAATGGGCCTAGTTAACAAATGCCATTCACTAATTGGAAATTTGGCACAAAAGCACCATTTGAAACAAATGCTGATTGGCTATGTATTTCAAAGGTTGCCTGAAATTCCTGCTAAACAGAAAAAACATGATGCTACTTACATTCAAAAATATACAGCCTGCACAGTAGGACTTCTAACCAGTGAATAAATTTTGCCTAATCCATTCATGAGGAACACAGCTCCACAGTGTTCAGCCCCACTAACTAGGTTGGACACTATCAAAGTGTTCCGAAGATCTGAGTACCAGTGTTTCCTGCCCATAGCAACTGCAGAGGCAGTAGGGTCAGGGCGCCTTTGGAAGCTTTTGTGTCTTGCCCTTCAGAAGGAAAAAAAATCTCACTCTAAATTATCTAGAGAATCACGACCTGCTTTATTAACTGGGGTTTTTTTCCCTCCTAAAAGGTTACAGGGAGAGCACTTCTTTCCATATATTCTCAAGGTCTTTCTTTGTTGGAGCCATAGCCATTCAGCAATGCATAGGAACACTGTTACCTTTTGAAGAACCTTGAAAGCATAGACAGAAACACTTTTTACATGCTACCTTAGAACACAGAACCACAGATTCATTTAGTTTGGATAAGTCCTTTAGGATCATAAAATCCAACTGTTAACCCAGCACTGCCAAGTCTACCACTAAACCGTGTCCCTCAGTGCTGCTGCTACATACCAACACCTTCAGGGATGGTGACTCTACCACTTCCCTGGGCAGCCTATTCCGATGCTTGACAACCCTTTCAGTGGGAAACAAAACAAAGCAAAACAAAAAACAAAACAAAACAAAAATCCTAATATCCAGTCTAAACCTCCCATGGTGCAATTTGAGACATTTCCTCATGTCCTATCCTAGACAGATGAGTAGTTGTAGAAAGTAAAACCAGAGAATCCCTTGTCAAATAAATGTTTCCAGGTGGAGCAACATTGTCTATGAAGATTGTGGCATACCCTAGGCCAAGAACAACTTTTTGGCCTTGAAAGTGAATTCCTTGGCCATATAGATTTCTAGCATGCTTTCATACTAGATTAAAAAAAAACCCAAAACATAACCATAAAACAAACATCATCCTCCATGGCAAATACAAAATTAAGTGGTATGAACTTCCTAAAATCAGTTACAGATACAGCTATTGTGCTTAAGATAGCTATTGTATAGAAGAATTATCCCAACAAGTAAGATAAACTAAGACATATTTAGCAATCAGCCAAACATATCAGTTCTATGTTGCTACTTCCTACAGCAACCACAATCTGTTCTAGAACAGCTTAATGACTTTGTTACATGTACACATTCATATATATCCTGACTCCGTATTCATTTGCATAGCAGGTTCATTTGCATACAAAAAACCAAATTAGTGGTAAAACAACGTGCAAGATTGTGCCAAATCAGCTAAACACTTATTTGCTCTTTTCTAACACTGAGAACAAACTACGTTCCAGACATTCAAAGGTTAGTGCCTTTGGACCAAAGGCTTCTGCACATTGTTTTTCAGCTTTCAAGTGTTCTTCACTGATCTTATTTGGCAAAAACATCTGTGATAAAAGGCATATTTGTTTCAATGTTTGGTCATGAGGCTTATTGCAAGAGGCATAATAGCTGCCAGCAAATCTAAATTTAAATGGAAAGAATGTGGCAGAAATGAACAAGTCCATATAGAACACTCAGGGGTCAGGGTTAACCCTGCTGCCAGACCTCATCCTATACTGGAAGCAGAAAGGGTTTCCAAGTGAAGGGTTATGAGAAAATTACACAACTCTAAATTTATCTGATAATTTGTGGCTTTCACTTCAGAACTTCAATAGGTCCGATTGTTCTGGTAATTAATCAATCTATTGTACAACTTTGGATAGCAGATCAGTAACCTCCAAGTAAAAAATACCAGTGCTATTTAACCCTCCTCCCTACTAAATCTGCTCAGATAAAATTTCTTTCTGATGTACAGCCTAGATCTGTAAATAATGATTTTGTGGAACAATTTCAGGGACCAAATATCATATTCTGCTCTTGCTGCATGGATGGGGCTCCTCTGTTCTTAAAAGAATCTCTGTGTAAAAGAAGGTCTCTCAGATGCTAATGGCTTTGCCTACAGGGAGCCAGACTGGGGAAGGAAGCCAGATTGATTCCCGATGCAAAATCCTTAAAAAAAAAAAAAAGTATTTAGAATACAAAGGACTCTTTCATTCCAAAACCAGATTTATCTGTACATCCTATATCGAAGATAAAATATTTCAAAGGGAATTTTCCTTAATATCTCACTACAGTGTTGCTTAAGTATTTACAGAGCTGTTGGATGGACTACTAACTTGTGGCATCCTCACCCTGGAAAGCAGGTGAGTAAACTCAGCAGTTAGCAACCTTTTCACTTCTAAAAACTTTATGGCTATATATCTGAACTTAGCAAGGAAGCCTCTTCCATCTCTCAAGCCAGCAGGCAAGGCCATGCACATAGGTTTCTGGGAAAATGAAAGCTCCTCAGGGAGATCATATAAAATTCAGTGCAATCTGGATCCTTCTGATCCCCAAAACATTCACCTAAGATGAGCTGTAAGGACCTTAGCAGTTTTACTGAAGAAAAGCCACAGAAATACTAACATGAAGACACATGTTAATCTGTTTTAAAGAAAACACCATTTCCAAGATGAATAATTTTCCCCTAAACTTATTACACTTCTCAAATATGTCTGTGTATGGAGCTTTGATTTTCATTCCTGTCCAGCCACTTTCCTTTTGCTGCTTTCCTGCCTGAAGGCTGCTGCCTCAAGCTACTGATTTCTTCAGACAAGCTTTTAGAAGTGACACAGTCATACCTGTATGAATGATGAAAACTTCTGTGTTTTTTGATGCTCTATAGCAAACCAAACTGAGTTTTAAACACATTTAAGGTTGTTTCCAGCTTTTCTGCATTTTTCCTTACACTGGTCCCACACACCTGCCTCAATTTTCTTTAACCAAGCTCAGCTGTGCATTTCTATGATTTTATGTCTGTATTTAAGCACACCACTATGTTTTTGAGCAATGAATACAGTAAAATATAAAAGATGCTGTGGAAATACTAGCTCCAAGATATAGTACAATAAGGATATATGCTTGGATATTTTTAATGATTAATAGGTGCACAGCATGGAATAAAAAGGAACCCAAAGAAGCCATGAGAAAATAATGTAACGTAACTTTTACTTCATTACATGTATTTGACTACTTGACTTTTCAAAGTCAAAGTAGCTCAGAAATGGACTAAATTCTTTTTTATAACTGCTTTTAATCTTTCAGACAGTAAATTGGCAAATTTGACCTTTAATTTGTATTCAACACATTGATTTTGCACAGTGATAATGTCCCTCATATGAAAGAAAACAACATTCTGAAGTCCTGTCTCTCTTTTAAGGGTTCCTGCAGCAGTTTTTAAGGAGTACTGCTCTAAGATAGGCAGGACAACTCCTTGTTTCAATGGAATCTTCCACATAGTAAGTTTATGGAACATTTCTCAGATGAAGAAACCCAAGCTAATTCCTAGGACTGAAGGCCACTAACTGCATCAGCATGGTGTTTCACCCAAGATAAGAGAGAAATTGGAAGGGGAGAAGAAAGGAATTTAGTTGAAGACAAGGTTTGGGGCAGAATGTTTTGGAAAACAGTTCCACACTGCTGCAGAAGTTTTTAAGTGCAGTAACCCAGACAGTCTAATATGAAAATTCTGTTGCAGCATCATTTTGTTTCTAGCAAAAGCAACTTCTGTACTGAGCTTCTCATTAAAAAACCAAACAAACCAAAAGCAAGAAACAAGTGCAATTTAAAATGGCACCTAGTTGGTTTTAACATCAAATTGGAATTTGGGTTTGCTCCAGTGATTAAATTTTCCAGATTCTCAAAGCCTACAGCATCTCCACCTTCTAACAAATTATGATGTCAAGCAACACCAAATTTCACAAAGAGGCTGTTTGTCAAGCCTGTACTGATGACACATGCTACAGAACTGGCACCCAAATTGCCAGACAGACTGTCTTAATTGACATCTGCTCCTTTTTCAGCACATGAATTATCCTCTTGGGTTATCCCATCTTCAGCTGCTTCACAACAGATGCCAGCTCATCATTCATCTATTCTACTTTTCCTCCACCTTGTAAGGTGGAGGAAGTGAACTGCACTTCTAGTATCCCAAACCCGCTCCAAGAAATAGTCAAATCCCTGACACTGTCCATATTCATTTGGTTTGGCACCATCTGCAACAGCGGTTGTATCTGCACATCACATTAGTGACAATGAATGCCAAAATACTTTACACACATAAGTAGAGACATAATTTCTTCATGAAAAATTACTAATTGCAAAATTCCCTTACCATGCCTCCCTTGGAGAATGTAACCAGCTTGTATCTGCTCACAGCAGGTATCCCCCTGCAGCGCTTCCTGACTAATACATTCTAGGTTTCTGACTGGATTGCATGAGACTGAGGGATCTCATACCACTAAATCCACAAAAAGTTACAGACCAGAATAGTAACTTACAGATTTTTTCCCCCAATGTGGTTTAGTTGCACCTTTTAGGATTGGGTAGACCTTAAGCAGTTTTCCTAAAACAGAGTTCTCTCTTTAAAAAAGATTGTCGTTAAAAATGTCCAGGATGTGTAAAAGCTGGGCTCAGCTTCACCTTTGGCCTAATACATTGAATATGCTTTAGGGGGAAGGGGATGAACTTCTGAGTGACAGAGAAGAACCAGAAGATATTGACACTCTAGCAAACAAGAGGGAAATACCTGTAAATCATCCCAGAGGTATTAGGGTATTAGAAAACTATGGCATATTAAGGAAAGATGCTGGGACAGAACTGTAGTCAAAGGCTATGTGCTTTTTAAAAGAGACATGCAGAGGAGGAGGGCAGGGGGTTTGTGCTCTCTGTTAGGGATGGGACAGATCGTGAGGAGCTGCCTCTGAAAAACAGTCACAAAAAGGTTGAGAGCCTGTCGATAAAAAATTCAAAGACAGGACCAACAAAGTACACCTGCTGATGGGGGTCTGATCAGGGGGAGACCAAGATCAAGTCCTCCTGCTTCAGATACAGAAAACATCACACTCCAAGATCTCATCCTAGCAGAGGATTTCCACCACCCAGGCATCAGGCTAGCAACACAGCTAGTTATAAGAAATCCAGTAGAATCCTGGGGTACATCAAGGACAACTTCCTCGTCCAGGTATTAGACAAACTAACCAGCTGAAGAGCACTACTGGACCTGGTGCTCACCACACTGGATGAGCTCATTAAAGGGGTAAAGACTGGAGGCAGTCCAGGCTGCTGTGACCATGCCTGGTTGTGAGTTGACAAATCAATACGGTTGGAGAAGACCCTGAGTGCACCGAGTCCAACCTGTGACCAAACACCACCATGTCAAGACCAGACCACGGCACTGAGCGCCACATCGTCTTTTTTTAAACCTTTCCTGCTCATGATCTAGAGGAACATGGGCCTGGTAAGGAACAAAGCCAGGGCCATTAACTTGGAAAAAAGGACATCAGTAGTTAAAAGTAACATGAACTAGAAAACAGTAATAGCAGATAAAAGGGATAACAATAGGATGTTTTAACTGAAAATGATTTTGTGACCCATGAAACATTTGTGAAATCCCATCTATAAACCTTATGAAAGGTAAAGCAATTTTGGAAAGGCTTTGCAGTTTGGGAAAAAACCTTCAGAAGTGCTAGGGGGAAAGCCAGCAATGGGCTTATCTACAGCATAAAGCACTGGAGCCTTCAGAGGGGAAGCCCTTGTGCCTTACTTTTGCTGCTGGCCCCAGAATAAAGAGAGCTGTGTGGCGTGTCCCGATGGGGAGCAGGGGCAGCACTACTGGAGCAACAGGAGCCAATGTGGGTGCTCTCCTCCCCTGCCCTGTCAGCTCCAGCTGTGAAACAGCACACACACAGGTGACTTATTTCACTGTTGACTGGGGTTTTGTTTAGTGTTTATTGGTAAAGCAATCATCTTGTTTAATACAGCAGCTGAATTAAGCAAGGCTTTGTCTGCTGCCTTTGCACACTGGCAGCCACGGTGATCAGTCACAACTGTCAGAGCTCACTTGGACACAAGCTGGTGCTCAGTGTGTGGGCACTCTGAGGCACCAGGAGCTGGGAATCAATCCCTGTGCTGGCACCGGGGCTGTCCTGGCAATCCAACACACAAGCTGAGTAATTTCTTCTAAAAAAAAATCAATGTCAGTGTTTCCTTGAAGAACTCTGGAGCAGATTCTAAAGATTAGGATGGTAAAAGACAAGCCAGAGATCCCACAATATCTGTCAAATTTCAAATTGTAAAGAAAGATACACAAAGTGCCAGTATACTTTTATTTTTAAAAAATTATGTAGGTAACTATCAAAACTTTCTTATCTTAAAATACCAACATTCTTGTTTTCAGTTACTGGAATTTTAAAAATTCGTATCTACAGTGGAAGGCTTTCCAAGAAAACTGGTACTAGAGATTGTCTCCAACTACTTTGAAACTTCAACTGTTTTCAAAGTAAGCTGCTTCTTTGGTACCTACACTACACACAAAAATGTAACTCATAAAAGTACTATTGATAATACAAAACCAGTAAAATCACAGAAATACTATCATATTTATGACAAGGTACCACAGAAAACCCTCAAACACACCAAGGAGGATTAAAAGGATGGTCTTTCTAAGATTCACAAGCATGCATGGAGTTCTGTCAAGCCTGACATTGTTCCCTTTGCTCCCATGATACATTAATGTCAGCAAGACATTTGTATACACAAATATGAAAGTAATGGAACAAATAAAGAGCAAAAGGCACCTTCTGGAATTCAAGGGTACTTAAGGACAAAGATGAGAATGCTTGGCAGAAGGGATGCTATTTTTAGTGGCTAAGGATAGGTGGTGATGGCACAATGGATGGAGCATGAATTTATGAAAGGACAAGAGAATGGATGATAATTGAAATAACGCAAACCTTCTAAATTATATCCTGAACCAATTTTCATCAAGTTAACAATAAAGAGAAGGCATTAATCCCAGACCCAGAAAAGTAATTAGGCATGATTCCCAGATCTCCGCTGGAAGTTTGACACCCAAATATCCAGGTTTAACCATTGGGCTTTGGTATTATTCAAAAACAATTTAGATGCCATCTATGTACTTTTAAGTATTTAATGATATTTTAATGCATTTTAAAAATCCATGACCATTCCTGAAAGTGTTGAAATTTCTAGAGCAACAAAAGCAACAAAGTTTACATAGCCCATATTTCAAAAACTTGCACAATGCGAAAACCACATTACTCTTCAAAAACTGCAACTACAGTTGTTAAACATCACAGTATTACATTAAACTCATGATAACTTACACTTCTCTGTTAAATAACAACAAAAAAATTATGACAAGTTATATCTCATGTGTAAGCTGTACAAGACATTCATCCAAGTTTCCCCAAATTACTGTGAAGGTGGTGAGACACTTGAAGAACAAGCTGTCCAGAGAAGCTGTGCATGCTCCATCCCCAAAGTGCTCAAGGCCAGATCAGATGGAGCTCTGAGCAATCTGGTCTACTATAAGGTGTCCCTGCCCACAGCAACAGTGTTGGAATGAAATGATTTTAAAGTCCCTTCCAATCCAAACTATCATATGATTTTATTATACTCATGTAGTTCCACAAAAACTCGTGGTTGTTCCAAAATAACATGCACCTGCAAATCTTATACACACCTTGGTATCTTCACACAAAAGGAGAGCTGACACATGCTTTAATTGGTTTATGGCATGCACACTCAAAATGTCACGTAAGATTTGCAAAGAAACCAAATTTTGCAATAGCAGCTCTTGCAGCAGCAGAAAACCTCCCTGGGACTGGGACACGAGACAGCAGCACCATCCCACGAAAGGCTGCACAAAGGATTCTTCCTCCAAAAGTCATACAGAGGAGAAAGAACAAAGAAACGGTTTCTACAATCAATAATGAATTTGTGAGCATTATGATCCGCAGCCCACCAGATTTTCTCAGATCACTCCAAATAATTTGTGTGGCATATTTTACAAAAAAAAACCCAACAAAAAACCCAAAGCCAAAACCAACCAACCGGACAACAAAAACACGCCCTCCCCGCCAACAAAAGCGTTGCTTTTCCCGATCCTCCTCTTGGGGGAAGCATTATTTCACAAAAAAGCCCCCCACCAAAACCGAAGACCATCAAGAAAGCTCCCCCAAAACAACCCCACAAATCGTTTCCGCACTCTCTGCTCAAGGTCACAGCACACCGGGTGCGGGAGCAGGGCGGGGTCAGTGGGGCCGGGAGCGGCGCGGCAGGAGGGCTCGGGACGCGTTTGGGGCACAACCGCCCCTCCCGCCACCGCTGCGGCCTCGGAGGCGGCTGGCACGGCCGGTCCTGAGGCCGAGCGGGGCGGGGCGGCGCGGCCCGGGCGGGCGGAGGGGAAGGAGGGGGAGGTGCGGCGCGGGCGCTGAGGGGCGGCCGCGGCTTCCCGCCCTCCCCGACAACAATGGCGGCGCCCGCGCGCGCCCAACGCTCCCCGTCCCGGCCCCGCCCTCTCCAGGGGCTCTCGCGCAGCTGGGAAGTAGGGGGGGGG